>JAQFYP010000279.1:0-27108 GCA_034694865.1 Bilobella braunerae | reverse complement strand
GTGACTCTATGCAAATGAGGGCAGTCTTTAGGATTCCCTTAACACTGTTGGGAAACCTTATCAGGCAATTTCCATATACTCTTTCTATGCATGCCTAGTTCACGCAGATACGGGCGTACATAAGGTCAGAGGCCAAGGACAAAGCTAACAGTGAAGAATTTTTTGTGGCAGATCGGGGGTTTTAAACCCCCGTTCGAAGCTCTAACCACAAGGGCAAACCACCAACTTTATTTTAAGAAACAAATAATTTGCATATGAAAGTCCCTATTGAATCAAATCCTAAAAAACGTTCTATGTGCATAAGTACATGGGATAGCTTTGTAACGTGCAATTTTTTGCTTACTGTGAGGTTTTAACTTAACGCAAGTAAAAAAAAATGGGCAGGTGGAAGTTTCAGGTGTTTTAATGGGTCTTAGAAAACTTTCCAATCAACAATGAAAGCAATATACAGGTAGAATAGGATAGATCAACGTTAGGTTACGTTTAGTGTAAAGGTCATACCTCTCCTTCTGTAAGAAGCGTCATCGGCCATCGCAGGACACTTGTCGTTTGCATAAATTTCGCTCTCCCGGTCTCAATTTTGTGAGTCTTTCGAAACTTTTGAAAAGCAGCTTCAATTGCTTCTCTCGCTTCATTTTCTTTCTTTTCTTTTTCAGCGGCTTCCTCTTTGCTCATCTCCTTGTTGACGTCTAATGAGAGCAACTTTATTTACTTTACATACTAGATTACATAACTAGTCAAGACATGCTACTGAGCGTCTACAAATAACTTGTTCATAGTACAAACAACTTAACGTATTCCCTTCTCGTGGAAGGGTCTCTTTATGAACCAAAGGTTTAAACTCTGGAATTCTTCAACATAGAGAACTAAAGCAAATTAGTATATTTTATATTTTAACTTTTTTTTTAAATAAAGTAAAATTTTTATTATTTAAAGGCCAGAAAAGTTGAGGTAAAGTTCCCACCGTCCTAGTTTGTCCTTGCTAGGCGAGTTATGACGACTAGTCTGATTCACAGTACAAAAAAGTCCTATAGGCTTTATGATCATATCATAAGTAACAAAATCAAATATCATCAATATATCATATCAAAATGCTACGATGCCACCACGGTTTAGAAATCATATTTCTTTGTATATTATATTTACTCATTGTCATTTTTTCTCTGTGTCCCCCCATAATTTTAGTGTGCGCATGCGCATAAACAGGCGTCTACCGTTTGCCTCAAAATTTAAAAAATTATGTCTGAAAAGCATATAGGTAAGGTGTTATTCTAATTTTTCTCTGCTGTTGGTTTGATACTAATTCTTTACTGATGCAATGAAACGTAAAACGCAAACGTAAATATAATAAATTTGGTTTTAATGTAGCAACAGCTACTTCATTTTTTTTGTCTGAATTGACAACTCGACACCGAATTAACTCAAAAACGGTTGTAATTGAGTTCTAGTCTCGCACTATTGTTCCCTAACGCCCCACTGATTTGAACCCCGTATCGCGTTCGATCGGAGAGTTGCCCGTAAGGGAACCAGAGTGCCTAAATTTTTCCAGTATATTTTATGAAATGAAAAACGGGAAGAGTTCCATATCACACAGAAGCTCTTAAGACCATCAAAGACCGCCAATGACATATTAAAATTAAAAGGTCCTCTGGCATTCCAAACGTTCTTGCGTAAATTCAAATGCCTTCAGCTGCTTTCTTAAATTCGTTTTATAACGGTGGTTTAAGAATTGTATTAGGATTTAATACTCACCTGGTTGTGCTAGGATTGTGTCCAAAGTGGGTTTTTGGGTAACAGGAAAACTTGGGACACTATCCGCTTTGCGAATCCTTGATAAGTGCGAAGCGGGAGTTGCTACAAATAATTACAGCTTAATTAAAACTTTGGGGTACTTTGAAAACTCCTTAAAATTACTGTTAAAACAAATCACTACTCAACTGAACTACCTAACAAATTATCAACTACTAAATAAATTAGACATGCTACTGAGCGTCTAGTAATAACTTGTTGTTCATAGTACAAACAACTCAAAGTGTTCCCTCCTCGTGGATGGGTCTCATTATGAACCAATGGTTTAAACTCTAGAATTTTTCAACATAAGGAACTAAAGCATTTTAGTATATTTTATAACTTTTATTTTAAATAAAGTAAAATTTTTATTATTTAAAGGCTAGAAAAGTTGAGGTAAAGTTCCCACCGTCCTAGTTTGTCTAGCTAGGCGAGTAATGACGACTATGCCCGCAATATGGCTCACAGTACGAAAAAATCCTATAGACTTTGTAGCATAGTTTTTTTAAGCACGTGAACTGTTAAGCAATGGATGGAATTTCTCTAATATTATATACTAGCAAAAACCCTGAAGACCAATTTTTTGGTTTTAGAGGTTATTTAGGAGGCGAGAAGAGTCAAACATAAAGCTCCCATGACAAGGGAGGTTGTAGTTCTAATTACTTTAATCTGCAAAACTACGGGAGCTGATTTTGGTAATAAAAAGCAACAGTGGTTTTCGAAAGCAAATTCATACGTAGTTTTTAAAGTGCAATTGCAAGTGCGAAACATGGAAGAACGGACGTACAGAAATAAATTTTCTAGTGAAGCGAATACAATGCAAACTGCTAAATTGCTACCGAAGTAAGAATAAATTACTTTTAAAGCAGTTGTATGCGTATTCAACTAGACTTCCTAGCGTTTAAAATGAAACAAGATTTAGAAACAGAATTGTAATTTCTGAAATTGTAGAAATTTGCCCGCACTATGTAAAATACAAACTTAGCTGCAAGTTGTACACATATTTTTGAAATTGAAAATCGCGCGTTTCTTATTTGTGCCTACATAGCAATTGTGTTTCCTTTTTCCAAAACTTTTCTATTATTTTTTTTCTTAGAAAAGTGAAACGGTACACGCAGACCCTTACACTATTTTGGAATGTTGTTTTTATTTAACAACTTTTCATAATAAACTTAGCGGCTAATTTCGGCACAATGGTAGCAGGTCAATACCAAGAAAAATAAAACCGTAAGCGACAATAACCGGAATGACAAAAACCGGAATGACAAAAAAACCGAGAAAAAACAAACCGAGAGAACTAAAACCGAGTACCACAAAAATCGAGATATACAAAAACTGAGAAAACAAAATCCGAGAACGACAAAACCCGAGAACTAGCTATAAATAAAGATAACGTTAAATACGTTCAGTTTTCAACACTTCTTGGCAGTTTTAGGTTAGGTGCTGGTTCTTAAGCAATTTTTGGTATGATAAATGTTAACTGTTAACGATTCTGACTCGGTTAAGTCAAAGGGTTTTGAAATTTGACACCCGTAAATTTGTACAAGTAACCCTTGCATTAAACCAATATCATAACCCTGACCAACACAAAAAAACTAAGCCAAATAGAAATACTCAAGTGCAGGTGTATAAAATTTTGAATATATTAGTTCTCGGTATTGGGTTTCTTGGTTTTGTAATTCTCGGTTTTTGTCGTTCTCTATTCTGGCTTCTCGCTTTTTGCATTCTCGATTTTAATTTTCTCGGTATTGATTTGGAACCCCGCGCTATACATTTATCTGCGATTGGTGTGTTAATAGATCGTAATAAGCCAATTAATACATAGTTATTTAAGTAGAAGAAGCTACGTTATACTTTCAATTGATCAATGAATCGGTTTTACCCAGAAATAACTCTACAACTGATTTGTAATCAAATATGGTAGCATTATGTTAAGCTGATTAGATCACCGTAACGAATTCAACCGGAAGCGACTTTTCAGCTGTACAAAATAATTTTTTTTTGCATTTTCATGAAATAAAAATGGAAATGGTACAAGACCCTCTTAACAATGAACCATCACGAAGGTATACAGGTGAATCAGGACCAATGTTATATATGATAATTACTTAATTAATATATAATAATTGTGTTAGTTACATTTAATTACTTATTTTATATTGTTAGAATAAAAAAATTTGCTGCCGACATTCATTTCCATTTTTTAGAATCTTTAAGGGTTCTAACACAGGAAAACAGACACTTCGAGGGTATCCTGTAATTTGTTTGATTATTCACATATACGATAACCCTTCAAATCGTTTTTCAAATTTTGAATTCAATTTAACACAAAGTAACAAGAAAAATTAAATTCTAAAATCATGAAAAAAGTATTGTAAATGAATTCCTGCCGATAATTTGATGATAAAAGCAATCTAATATGAGTACTTAACAAGATATATAAACATGGCATATACACGCTCGCGAGGGTATATAATAAGCGGATCCTAAAGAATCCAAATACACTCTTTAACTTATTCGATGCTACTTTTCATGAAACTAGGGTAGTTTCATAGGAAACTCCAAGGGTTTTTATCCCGCAATCAACTTAATTCAATCAAAATATCAATCAATCATACAACTTTGAAAAAGTTAAAATGCAATGATGCTACCACGGTTTAAAAATCTTAGTTTTTTTTTTGTATATTTTATTTACGTCTACCGTTTGTCTCAAAATTAAAAAAAAATTATGTCTGGACAGCATATACGTATAGCATAGCATAGCGTGGTTTAAGAGTTGTATTAGGTTTTAATACTCACCTGTTTGTGCTGGGGTCGGTTCCGAAGTGGGTTTTTGGGTAACAGGAAAACTTGGGTCACTTTCCGCTCTGCGAATCCTTGATAAGTTTGATGCGGGAGTTGCTACAAATAATTACAACTTAATTAAACTTTGGGGTACTTCGAAAACTACTTAAAATTACTATGAAAACAAATCACGGCTCAACTTAATTACTTAACGATTACAAACTACAAACTACTAAATATATCTTACTACTTTTTAATTAGTCACATTTAATTTTTAAGCTTTTTTTACATTGTTATTGGCAACAACAACTCAAGAGTCTCTGCCAAACCTACGTTTCCTAGGTTAGTTATTGACACAAACGGTTCTACTAATTTCTCGTTTATTGATTTTGAATAATATTCAGAAATGCTGACACACTTAAAGCTTCACTGTTACCTACTTTACGTATGTTGAGTCTTAGGACGAGCATAATTAGCTATATATGGATTCACTTGCCTGAGGTAGGTTTCTGTGCTTCCAACGTGGTAGGTGGAACGAAGAATGCGCGTTGATTCGCCACGTGTTTCTTTTTAGTCGCCGTGTCGTTTTCCGTTGATGCTTGCGGTGTCGGAGGTGTAAATGTTTCTCTACTCGATTGTGTGACGGAATCCGGTGGTCCCGGAGGACTTCGATAATTTTTTGGAGTCAAATGTGTCTGTGTGGGAGTTGATGCGTTTGTAACCGAACCTGGGGTTTTTACAGGAAAAGAAGGAATTGTTTTTTTAGTCGTTGCGAGTGAAGCATTCGTCTGCAGTGTTTCAGGTTGCTGTTGGGTACCACCGTTTGATTTGGTGGGTGGAGGTGGAGCTATTACACAAAATAGAGCTGTTACAGTTATAGTAAAAAAATTTTTTTTGCATATTTATGTATATTTTGATATTATTCATATTGATATTATTCAATATACTTTGGATATTGTACGGATTCATGTAAAATGTTCACGTTAGTGAACATGTTCATGTTCATGTAGTTCATGTTAGCTTTTCATAGAACACTCTAATCACCCCGTGTATTCACGTCGGTCGCTAAGTAACATAAACTAGTATTAAATGTTAGGCTTATCATATTTTCCTTACGTTTTAGAATACTTAGCCTTGCGAAAAATTTTATCAATTAATTTTATGTTTCTAAACTTCTTAAAGACGGCGAAAGCCCTTACAATACTTTTCAATTTTCAAGTACTAAAATTTGTGAAAGAAATATTACCCTTAAAATTGTTTCAAAGAAAGGTGTTAAATTAGCACGGACAAAAAAAACTAAAATGAAACGAATGGGTTATGCGAAAAGCTGACTTATGTATCAAGCAAATTATATTATTATAAAAACTGCCGCAAGGTTGTTTGCTGGAAAACGTAAATATGATTGTGTGTTAAGTGAAATTACTGATAAATTAAAATGGCTCATGCATAATAGTTTTTTATAAATATAAGGTTCTTTAACAAACTTTTAAACTAATAATTGATAACAATATTGATGTATTTATTAATTATTTTTAACAAAGAAAATTTCCATGGTTATCCCACTCCCAAGAAGGTTGGTTTACAATTAAAATTAGAAGATGCAAGTCCTTTTGTTAGAAGTTTTCAATTCAGAGATATTCCTTTGTGGAATCAATTACAAGAGTTAAGCAAAAGAAAAGAACTTTGTAAACTTTAAAAACAAATTAAATGAGAAGGTAGTACAAGAGCAAAAGAGCAAGTTTATATAATACTTATACATAATATATTTTTTTCCAATTTATGTATTAATTAAGGCATTATGATTATACTTTTAATCTTGCTAGGTTTAGGTATAATTTCTTTAAGAGGTACTAATGTAAGACCACATTATTGTAGGATTTAGTACATTGTGAATTGTAATACGGATTTTAATTTCTTCCAATTAAACTATTTTATTAGTTAAAAAATTGCATTTATATTTATATTTTGTTGGTTTAGGCACAACTAATTATTTGTATTGTACGACTTTATGTAAAATGTTTACAAGTTTGTTTTTTAAATCTATTTTTTAAATTTAACTAATCACCACTCGCCTTTACGTTGGTAGCCCTGTAACATAAGCTAGTTTTGAATGGTTTAGCATGATGAGCATTGCGCATGATTTTGTACAGGATTACATTAAAAAATACATAGATATGTAGCGCTCATAAATGTGTAGCAAAACGAAAACATAATTGCTTACCGTTTGTAGACACTGTGCGAGTGGAATGGCTTTTAGTAGTATATTTGGAGTCTAAAACAAAAAAGAAGGAATTAGCTAACTTAACTGATAGACTACAACTATGACGGATACATAGAATAGCTAGGCTGGCTAGGCTTGACTGATTGTTATTGTTTCATTAACATGCAGCATCTACCATGAGTGAATTTACCCTCCAAACTCTAATTGGAAAATTTATATTCTTGTTCTAAGGCAACTTGGTTAGTCTTCAACTAATATTAACTTCAGTGTATAATTTCAGTAAGTTAACTTTTTAGTAGCAAAAAGATGTTGTGCTAATGATTTTTTTTTGTAATCAAGCAAACAGTAAACTCAACTTGTCGAGTATTTAATTTTTTTATATTTGTAGGAGCCCGCAAACTGGAATAGAAAACAGGGGCTAGTAGTGCAATTTGATTTTGAATTGAAATTAGGTTGCACTTTTAGTACGCAGACACAAAAAATTGTAGAACCAAAAGATATCGAACATAGCTATAGCAAACGTAAGGGGTTATTTTATAAGACAATTATAGCATAAATTAATTTACCCGGAAGTGCCGAACTAGCATTTGTATTAAATTGAGCTTGCAACAACTTGAATGCTGAAAAAATTCACATTAAATTTACATATTTCTCATATACTTACCATTGTAAAAAAAAAACAACAACATTGTAACAGATTTCATGACAAACAATTAAACAAATTTTTGGGTTCACTCTTTACAATTTTATTTCTGCAATTTCCAAACTTTTGATTCAATGGAAACAGTTAAGAAATACAATTTGTGCATGCACAAGACGTGATGAAAGGTGCAAATAAATCAATAAACTTGGAGGTCCCAAATTTTAGAAATTAGTTATTCAACTTATGCAAATTTTCTGAAACAAGTATTATTATAAAAAAATTGTAACAAGTATTACCCTGTTTCCTTTCATTTTCTGCATTGTTCGGAGCCTGTGCTTCTGAAAATCAATAGAAACAAAATCAAACAGCTGCCAGCTTTGTAAACTCTTATGATTGCAATTCTAAAAGCGTCAAGTTCATTTGCTAGTTGCAAAATCACACTTTGTTTAGAACAATCTATGCATTCAAACGGGAAACCCAGCAATTTGGACAATTAAAAAAACTTTGACTTGAACTATTAAGCAATCACAATAGATGACTACGCAAATAAAATTGGTTTGTTTTGTGAAATATGTGTGCAGAGATTGACATTTTCATGGGATATTGGAAGGAACAAAATTAAACGTTTGTAGAAAGTACGATATACTTTATAGACTCCACTAATATACATAGTAACAACAATAGTATCTGTCTGCACAAAATTTCTAGTCATAGTGATTGAATTTTAAAGTACTGACATTCCTACTGTGACATTGCGAAAGCTTTAATTTAAAGCTATGCTGGGCTAAAAAATTTGTTTGTTATGTTATGCTGTTAACATGGTTATCATAAATTTGTATAAAAAAAATAAATCCATAAATGCAAATAATTTGGTAAACAAATTGTTTTTTAACTCCGAAATACGAGAAGATGACACAAACAGGAAAACATTCTCGGCTGTTTATATATCAAATCAATTCAAATGCTAGTCACAAATTCGACTCCTTGACCAGTCATTGCATAAGAATTGCACACGGAGGAAAATAACAATTTCTTATATTCTCCAATTCAAGCTGCAGCAACATGGTTGTAGACATTGGTGTATGACCAAAAAAGAAATTTTCAACTTTAACTTCACTATTCTTTTCCATTGCTGAACGTTTGTCAATCACCATACTTGACCTGGAGGTCAAGACTGTGCAAAATTTGTGACTAACGAACGAAATTAATTTGCAATATTGGCACAAAAATTTACCCACTACTGTGAGACTATACATGTTCAAATTTATAAATGAGCTTTGGTTAAATGTCTGAAAAAATAATTGCTCCTTCATTTACCATTTGTCTCCCTTTCTTTTCTTTCCTTTTCTTCCCTCTCTTTATCGATTCTCTCCTTTTCTTTCTGTTTTTTCTCTTTTTCTTTTCTCTCCTCTTCTTCTTGTATCTTCTTTCTTGCTTTTTCTTCTTCCTGTGTTTTCTCTTTTTCTTTTTTCTCTTCTTTTTCTTTCTTTTTTCTCGCTTCTTCTTCTTTCTCTTCTTCTTCTTCCTTTTTTCTCGCTTCTTCTTCGTTATGTTTTCTCGCTATTTCTATTCTCGCTTCTTCTTCGTTATGTTTTCTCGCTATTTCTATTCTCGCTTCTTCTTCTCTCTGTTGTCTCTCTTTCTCTGCTCTCGCTTCTTCTTGTTTCTGTTGTCTCTCTTTCTCTGCTCTCGCTTCTTCTTGTTTCTGTTGTCTCTCTTTTTCTTTTGCTTCTTCTTGTTTCTGTTGTCTCTCTTTTTCTTTTGCTTCTTCTTGTTTTTGTTGTCTCTCTAATTCTTTTCTTGCGTTTTCTTTTTTTTGTTTTCTTTCTTCTTCTTCTAGTTTCCGTGTTCTCTCTTCCTGTTCTTGGTTCCGTTTTTTCTCTTCTTCTTCTTGGTTCCGTTTCCTCTCGTCTTCTTCTTCCTTCCGTTTTCTCACTTCTTCTTCTTCATGTTTCCGTTTTCTCTCTTCTTCTTCTTGTCTCCGTTTTTTCACATCTTCTTCTTCATTTTTGCTCTGTTCATGTTCCCTCCCTTTGGTCCCTGCATTTGATTCTGGTGGGTCACCTTAGGTTTTGTGACAAAATGATCCACAAGTCATTATTTCAATTATAATAAAAAGTCTCTTAAAAGAAAAAAATCTTGAAGTAAAACTTTGATTTTCTAATAAACGGAAATTGTAAGAAATTTTTCCGAAGTCTTTATGCAGCACATCAAATATTGTACCCACTTTTTTACATAATGTGTGAAAGCAACAGCACATTTTCAAACTTTTGATTCGAATTTGTTTGTGGTTTTGTTTTGTCATGACAAAATGTGTATAAGATGAAAAAAATCCTTACCTATTCTTTGCTCCCCTTGTAGTTGTTCCTGCTGGTCAACCCCCTTCGAAACCTCTTGATTATTGAGATTTCCTGGCATAGGAATGTGGTGTTCTAATAACAGATAGAATAGATAATTTAAATTGACTATTTGTTTCAAAAAATTTTTTACAGGTATTTGTGTTAATTAATTTGGTGCTATATTTAAATTAAAACAAACGAATTGTAGAAAAACTAGTTGTGAACTTATTTAAATTACCAGGGCAATATTGTAGACAATATTGACTAAAGGCTCATGAAATATTTATTCAAAACTTTACACACAACGTCAAACTACCGACTAAAATATTTAGTACTTTTGCAATAGTTTTTATTACATGATAAAGGAAGTTAATTTGGCATTTGGATATACTTTTAGTTCAATTGTCTTACGTATCAAATTAGGAGTTAACAGCATAGAAAAAGCGATAAACAAACAAAACAGAAAATGTCTTTGATTTTAATTATTACAATTTAAATGCTTGTATATTGGTTTAAAAATTGTTCATACAAAACTTAAGCTGGACAACTTATGAGGCGTACAAACCTTTTTTTATTTATGTTGAACTGTGTGTATTTACGACCATTAATTTCTTATTTATATAACTTAGTTATGTATTTTTTGACAATTAACAAAGTTCAAGTCAAAATAAAATTATCGTATGGTTGAACACATTTAGTTTTGTCATAAATTAAAAACTCTGATACGTAATGCTTAAGTTTGGTAACCTTAAGTTACCGTTATTATCCTCAACTTAGCCATTTTGCGAAGAATTATAACATGCTTGAGAATTTATGGAAAGTAAAACAGAGTGTAGTCTCTTCAAAACAAACGATAGCATCTTATCTTTAATAACTCATAAATCAATATTTGTATCGTTATCGTCCCTTCGCATGGTGTTATACGTTAAAATAAATTTTGTTTAATATTTTGAATTACCTCCTGTGCTACCAGTAGTCTGTGAAGGTGGTGCTGCAAGTTCATCAATTGCCAGTGGAGAAGAAGTAGTGGGCAGCGCTATAATATCCGATAATGTGTGAGTAATAGTACATAATTTTTATTATAATTTATAAGAAAGCAATTTGATCAAAGGAAATTCAAGCTAACTCAGATTCTAAATCAAATATGGAAGATATTTCTCAGGAGCCACAAACTTTAACTAACAAGAAACGCGCTCACAAAAAAAAAGTTTGTCACCGCCTAATTTTTGAAATCATTTTAAATATTTTTTTTTTCAAAACTCAAAACCAATTCGTTATCTCTAATAATAAATTTGTTTCCTAACTTGAAGCCTAGATCTGTCTACAATGCTATATATAATATTGCAATTAAATATCAAGCAAATTGCAGCACATTTACAGCTATAAATTACTATCCTCATGGTAAGGGGATTTTACTTCTTTAATGAACTCCAAGCTGTAACGACTATAGAAGTGAAATTTTCTTGAGCATAAAATTGGGAGTGTATAAAGATCAACTTAGTAATTATATTAAAAACAAAAAACAGCACCGAGGCAGTGTTATGTTGACAAATAAATATGAAAACAATATGCTCTCACTACATACCTACAATTTTAGTTTGTCTGTGGATTTCTTAAGCCAATAATTAAAATATTAGCTAGCAGTATCAATAATTACTGCTTGCAGTAGGTTTGCATATGTAAAAGCAGCAAATAAACTAACATTTTGCAACTAATTTTTATTTCAAACCTATCAAGCCTATTTTTGCGTCAGAAATAAATAGGGCCATAAAAACAAACAAAAAAGGTTCAGTTTTATACAACAACGTTTCAATTTCTCATTAGTTGAGGAAATGATTGCATAGAAATTATCATTGAGTGTAAGATTTGTAATGGCAATGTTTGGCATTCATTGCGATTGCTTGGAAAATAAATCTTACCTGGCTGTTTAGAAGATTGAGGCACGTTACGTGTATTTTTAGGAACAGGTTGCTCTTGAGCTTCTCTAGTGGGTTGTGCTTGAACTGGAACTGTAAAAAAGATAAGATTAAGGCACAATAGTTGAAGATTACTGAAAGAAAAACCAAAATAAAACATGAATTGGTTGGTTGTCAAAAATGGTTGTCAAAATAACCATGACCAAAAATGGTTGTCAAAATAACCATGAGTTTTGTGTAGTAATGTTTTTAATTATATAATTTAATTATGTTATTACTTTATAAGACAGTTTTGAGGGGAAAAATTCAGTATAACGGGCTGGCTAAGATTTCTTTGAAATTTGTTTTGTAAAATAATTTGAAGTATGTTGAGAGTTCAAATTTAAAAGAATTTAAAAAAGTAAAAACCATGAAAGTTTTCAACTAATAATTTTTCAGGTTTCAAGTTTTCATTTTCGTTCTCACAACAAAATTTATAACGGTGAAAAACTTGCCCATGATAAATGAAGGTGTTAATATTTTGTTTTCAGGTCCTAGGCATAGGTTTTCGGTAAGTATTTAGGTTTAGATTTTTTAATTTAAGCTAAAACCTAGATTATAAGTATTTGATAACTCATTTTACAATTAATATATTCTGAAAATTTGATGGAATTTAAGTCTTCATTTTCAAATACTTGGGAAACTAAGAGACACCAGTCTTTCAATTTGTTGGAATAATATAAATATGATATTATATTTCATTTGAAACACATCACAGAACTTCCAAATGATCTATAAAATTGAGACATATCTCCAAGATTATCTCTGGTACCAGGCGGTTGACCGATACATTTTTACTTCGGTTTGATATAAATTGGCTCGAATTTTGTTTTCAAGCTTTTGGTAAATTTGAAGAGGCACAATTAACGCTACAAGAGGAGTGCACCAGTATCAAGGAGCCAATTGGAAACAATCGCAATCGGCTGAGCACTTAACAAAATCTGTACGATTAATTGAATATTCAACACCCATGTTAACAACCGCTGCCCCAATTTTAGAGAACAATTAACGCTAGAGGACGACGTCAGCGTGAAAGAGCCAACTGGGAAACAATCGCAATCATTAGAGCACTTTTAATAAATCAAAACAAACTCATAAAACTCTTTTAAATAAAATTTTTACTGTTAATTGACTAATTAACACCCATGTCAACAACCACGGATCTAGCTAACTACAGCTCCCATCAATACTATCGAAGAATTGCAAGAAAATTTGGAAGAAGCTGATTCGATGCACCAGCAAGAAATGAAATTAATTCGAAACTTACTAGCAGCACAAGAGAATGAACGAATTACGAGAGACATTTTCATGTATCTCAAGTCTTGTTGATACGCTCCGTCCACTATTAAAAAACCTCCCTGACACACTGCAATCGCTACAAATTGCTACAAGCAAAAACAACCTTATCCTCTACGGAGTTCTAGAAACGCAAATTGAGGACTCAATAATTCTGCAGACAAAATCGTATGACATTTTACAAAAATTGAATCCACAAGAAATTCCAACCGTTTTTAAACAAAACGAAATCATCGTAACACGAGTCGGTCGAACGGGGCAACCATATAATAATTGCCCACGCCCACTAAGAGTTTCGTTACTGAATCTCGATTCCAAGGACGCCATTTGGAAGTCTCGTCGCCAATTGCGCAACTCCAGTTTTGCTTTATCTGAAGATGTACCAAATGATGTTCGAATTCAGCGCGCAAAGACTAGGCAGTAAAAGCAGTACCAACAACGAGAGAGCATTCAACCAAACAACGGATCCCAACAACCAGGCATTTACCAACATCAAGGCGACTTTCAACGTACTAGTGAACCTCTTCCAGAACATCGTCCCGTTTTCCCACCTCGTAGATGGAATCTTTTCCAAGCTCACGCCAGCACAAAGCAACAACACACGCCAAATCGGCTCCGCACTGACGTAACCAAAATGCGTAACCTCCAAGAAAAAAG
Source organism: Bilobella braunerae (assembly GCA_034694865.1). Taxonomy (NCBI): domain Eukaryota; kingdom Metazoa; phylum Arthropoda; class Collembola; order Poduromorpha; family Neanuridae; genus Bilobella; species Bilobella braunerae. Next base: position 13,425 of record JAQFYP010000279.1, on the reverse strand, counting down.
GCCCCTACAACATTTGTCACATCTATAATCAACATACTCCACTGCCTATTTCAAATCAACTGTTTTAGATTTAAACTCAATTTTAAATTTTGAGAATGTGAAATTTCCAATCAGACTTTCCATTTACTCTACCACTTATCTTAAATCAATACAATGACTCAACGCAGACAACAAAGTGTAAACAAAAAATGTCCCATTGTATACTACACCAAATTTAATTGAGCTAATCATATATTAAATTTTACATTCAAGTGAAACCCCAGGATACCCTTTTTCAGTGACCCTTAGAACATTACTATTCTACTGTACTGGCTTACGCCGAATGTCAAATAAACGATTGATTGACTTTTGGTAAATTTGTCCTAATTTCTTTGCTGCAGTGTTTTTCTTTGTTGCAACAAATTTAGTTTTAAGGATTTTTAGAAAAGTAATTATAGTCAACTTTATGAAAGGAGAAAAAATTCTCTACTTAAAGAAATAGGCTTTGTAATAGGGATGCTAATTAGGAAAGAGCATGTAAAGTGTGATTAATTCTGAAAACCAAATTTAGATCTTATCAACTATTCGTTTGGACTTGATTACATTGACAAAAATTAACTTAAAAATTACAAATTTTATATTCACTAAACTAGACGTGTGATCGAAATGGAAGGACAATGATAAACTACAAATTTATTTGTGGAAGTTGGAGCACATACCATGAATCTCAGAACTGCTTTCAGCTGATGTTGAAGTCTGCCTCTGCTTCTCATCATTAAGTTGTACCTCTGCTTTACCAAAATTTGTAAAAACGTCAAAATTTACTGTTATGAAGTTTTATGATTTAATTTGAAATACCACTCAATGGCGCTGGATCGGGCACCGATTCAATGTTGGGGTTAGAAACCCTCGGAACTCCTTTATTGGTAATATAATTTATCAATTCAAATTTATGACTGTGTTTCCTACGTAAAACGATACACCCAAAAAGAGCCGTTAAAGGAGATTTTTGAAAAGTTGTAAACAATCGAGGGCTTTTTAGTTTGTTTTACGATTTTTTTTCAAGTTATGTAGTTTTTTTTCGATTTTAAATTTTCTTACTAATTTCCTTCCATGGTTTAGGCATAAACATATTTTTATTATTACGGTGTATTTTTTACATGGGAAACACTATATTTAAAAGTCTGGATATCCAACTTACCTTTCGTGGCTGCTTTTTCACTCCCGTGGTTGAGTGCTGAAATAGGATATAATAAGGCTATTAATTGTTGCTCATCATTTACCACGCTTCTGTTTCTTGTGTATTATTTGTCAGTGTTACCTTTCTTTGAGGTATCAGCATTCTGGCTTACGTCATTATTTGTTTTCTTGACTTCTAAATTCAAATCATACTTAGTCAGTTGCTAATGTATATACATTTAGAAATAATTCAGAAAACTCTTTAAGCGTAAAATCTTTGATTAAAAAATAGGCTTCTTTTTCTAAGCTAGATATGGTTATTTGGCTGAGCTATTGTATCAGCTTGCAAATCATTCAATGATAATAATTGAGCCAAATGTGCACTTAGCCCAAGAACGATATGAAGCGTTAGAGTTATCTTTTTTTCTAAAACTTCTAAATATTTTTAGAATACTAGCACTCCTGGATCAAATCAAATCAAGTATACAACAAATTTACCAGACTTGCCAATACCAGAGTGAGAATGCCTTTTCATCAAATCGTCTGAAGTTTTTTTGCCTCTATCAGTTGTGTCAAGTTTACGATTGGCAGTATCTTCCAATAAAGTTTCTAAAAAAGCAATTAAAAAAAACACAATTTATAACTTTGCACTTAGATATTTTAACTAACAAGGACACCGCGCGTTACGATTCAGATTAAGCTGAAACTTGGTAAACATGTTAAGCCAGCCATATAACTAACCCCCAATTTTTATTTTTCCCCATGGCCATATATTTCGAATTTAAAAAAAAAAACGAATTTCAGATGACCGGCTCCGGAAACCGGCTCCGCTGTACACTTCGAAAGCTCAACCGAAAACAGAATTTCGAAGTACATATTGAAATGTCGATGTCCATATAGAAAACTCAAATGAAAACAAAGTTTCAATTTGGGTATCTAAAGCTCAAACAAATTATTTAGCTTAAGTATCAAAAATTAAAAGGAATTAGGAAAGAAATAGAGGGATTATGAAAAGTAGCTTCCCATTATTGCAAAAAAAACTAACTATATATAAACTCATCAGTGATTTAGGTTTTATACATATAATTATTATTTTATAATTTACCTTTTATTTTTGGGTCTTTATAAAGTTATGATTTTTTAATTTAACCTTTTAAAGGCTTACTTAGCGCTGCTTAATTAAATACCCATCAATATAGTAAGGGGTTGTGGGAAAAAGGGGGGACCGAGCTACGACCCGCGCAAAGCAAAAGGTAAAGTTGCTCGTTTTACCACGAGACCACGGTGCCTCTTATACCAAGAGAGGCTCAACCAACACGCTATTGCTTTGCTATCCCACGAGACCGCACGCCTTAACTTCTGGCCTCCAGAAGAGAAGACCAAACCATAACGCCTCACGTTAACAGCGCCTGAATTTAATCTGGGGAATGGGGATGCTAGCTCTAGTCATAGGGGACAAACAACAACACAACACTACACCGGCCCAGCTCACGCTCAACCATCACGGTCAGAGCAACCTGCTTCTGTTGAAGGGGATCGAGCGCACCTCCACCATGTAAGGGGTTCTGGGAAAATGGAAAAATGGGGGACCGTGCTACGACCCGCGCAAAGCAAACGGTGAGGTTGCTCGTGATTACCACGAGACCATGATGCCTCTTATGCCAAGAGAAGCCAAACCAAAACGCTATTGCTTTGCTATACCGCAATAGCTGCTCTATGACTGAAGGTTGCGTAAAGAGAGTTTTTGTTCAACCGTTACGGACACACAGCAGATAAGGAAAAGTACGGCATAAAAATTATGACAAATATTAAAGTGATTTCCGCTCAGTGGCTGGTCAATATGTAATGAAGAGTGTAGGATTAGGTTTGGTAAGACTCATTGGCATACAAATATGCAAATGAGGTTAGTTTTTAGCACGTGCAAATTAGTGATAAAGTGGATGCGTGCTAAGGTTGCGGTCGCGGAGGGTGTGCTTGAGCCGGTATGCGTAGCCCGCTGATCGGCCTCCTCGGTGGTCGACCCCATGATCAGTGTTCAGCAGAAAGCCCATTGCCTCACTCTCAGAACTTTCTAGTCAACTCACATGCCGAGACCACCCTCTCCCACTCACAAGCATAAGCATCCTGACCAGGCCATAAGGAAATGTCAAAAAAAATCACGTGCACTAAAGAAACAATTTCCGATCATTCCAATTTCTTATGATTGTGTAGTCTAATAACGATGATACGGGGAAACACATGATATCGGGCAAGAAAATTAATAAAAGGTAAGTTTTTTGACAGAGTTTTTTAAGGCGAGCAGCCAGATTAGAAGCCACGAAGGTAACTGGTAATTTAGGTAGCTAACGGTAATGTAATTATTTCACTTACGTTTAGCTTCGTCCAACTTATCGTAATCGGTAGAATTTTTAGTTGTTGCAGGATTTGAAACAGCAATTAATGTCTCAGCTAAAAAAAATTGTTAAAAAACGTTTCACAGAAATAGAATGCTTTGAATAAAATTAAATATAATTTACCTGGTGTGTTTTGTTGAGTAGGCTTCTGAACAGTATTATCATTTGGATTGGTCATTTGACCATTGACAGTTGCATTTTGAGCCGAAAAAGATGGTGGAATGTCTTAAGTTAAAATAAAAAGCATAACTAAGAGTGAAATCGATTGAAGAATGGGATGCAAACGTTTGAATTATTTTCAAATTTGCGGTGCTATTTTTGAAGTTTTATTGTAAAACTTTTATTGTAGTATATAAATTTCTGGAGTGATTTATGAGAAAATTCTATAAAGAGTAAATATCACACTCACCTGCTTTTGGCATCAAGGCTGAAGGTGAGCTAGGTTCCACAAAAGAAAAAGGCTCATTCCTTGGGTTAGCTAAAGTAATTAAAGTAAATGTTGACTTTCAGCTACAATAAGTAGGAGCAATAAAGTAACTACTTGATGCGATTGTGTTATACACATTTTTTTAAAACTCAAAGCTTGTTGTTACAGTTGCAACTTTTATCAAAGCATATGGAAACGATGATAAATACATGAGTATAACCACAAGTAGCTTGTTAGCTACTTTGTGACCTCTACCAATGTTGCAGACAGTAGCTTCTCTTTTTGATGTCTTGTTCCTTCTATCTTAGGAAAGGCTTGTTTCGCTACTCTTAAGTAAGTATTGACCATTGAATAGCACAATAAGGTTGTGGCAAAGCACAATTTTTGTCACATTTGAAATTTAATCAAAAAAAATACTTCTATAATAAAAATAGGATGCACAATTTACTGAGTGTGACGTTTGCTGAAACATTATGCTTTCATCCCGTATATATGCAAAAAACGACAACAAACAAAACATTATAAAACACGACAACTATGTTGAAATGCAAATGTTTAAATTTGTACTAATTTAAATACACCTCTGCTACGGGGAACACTCTGCATAATCTAAATAATATTAAATATAGAATACTCTTATACTTTGTGGTGTATGTGAAGTTGAAGTATTGACTTTGCAACGCCTTACCTTTATATCGATTTGATATTAGCGAATTTAAATAATAATAAATTAAACAAAACCCCTAACTTACTTGCAGATTTTTCATCGGTTTCAGGCTCCGGCGTTCTATCTGCTAATGGCAAAAAAATTTCAAATAAAAAACATATTTATGCGTAAGGCAAAGCAGTTTTTACTAATTACCCTCTGCAATTCTGGGCTCTCCTTTCTGCCTCTTAGCGCCTCTCCCTTAAAAATCAACCATATAATTTGTAGTTAGTTTACGCTTCACATCGTGAAATTTTAAAAATATACCTCCCACAATGTCGGAAATATTGGAAGGAGGGTTGAAAGAAGCGCGGAGTGTTGTCCAAGTGTGTAGCCATACAATACATACATAGAACTAAAACTTTGGAAGTAAGCCTTTCTCAATTGTCGATACTATTTATGTCGGTCTTATTTTGTCAGTCTTATTACCCGATCCCGTAACATAAGATGGGTATGGAAATGAATGGTATATTTTTGGAGTAAGAATGAAATAGGCCAGTTTTCGAATAATACCTGTTTCATTGCTGGCAGGGGCATCTGGAGCGTGATTTTTCTTGGTATCCTCTTGGACTGTACCATCTACAACTAATTTTATATGAAAAATTAATTTTATTGCATTTATTTTAAATTAAAATACAACTTCTTAATTAAAATAGAACTTGCCTTTTTTTATTTCCGGGTTCCTTTTTATTTTCACGTATTCTAAAAACCAAACAATTCTGGCTTAAAATTTAAACTAAAAAGTTAACGATAATTTAACGTAATTTCACTTTGTAAAATTAAAATAAATTATATCAAAAAGATAAATAAAAAACTTCTTCACTAATAAAATAATTACACAAGATAATGAGGATACTTTTGCTTTTATATCTCAAAATGTAATTCAAAGTGTTAAAATAAACAATCTGGTAGTGAAAGTTATCTTTAACTCTTGATTTTTAAGCCAAATGTTATTGCAACATACTGCGTTCCTGATTCGGTTCCAAATTTTTTGAGTCCTGATGAGCTGTCCCATCTAAAATAATTTTTGAATGCACGTGTAATGACACAAATCAAATTTAAATCGACTGTTAAAATTAGCATTCATTGTATAGAGTTCTTAGTTGTTTAAACAATTACTTTCTGTTGCGGCCTGCGGATCACGTCCTTCATATACTGCGCCATCCTTGCGTTTAAAATCTGTAGCAAGGTAATAAGCAGGATAATTGCCAATTTATTTATTTTTTTCCCATTGCAGGAGTAGCGAATAGAATATAAATCGTTAACTTCAGTTTTGTTCGCTTTACAAACTTTATGTGTCCCACCAGAAAGAAGCAAAATAAAAAATAGACAATTTTTGAGTGGGTAATTTCTATAGTGTCTAGCTGTTTTTGAATGTATGTCATGCTGACAAAGTGTTACCTTTACATCAAATTTTGGTAGTAGTATAATTTAATATTTACTCGATCACATCCTAGTTACATTTTCATGCAATTTTTCAAATTCTTGAAATTAGAAACATTTTAAGAACCATTTTGTTTTATATTTTCAAGGTTGTAGTCTTATTGTTGATAGCACTCACTCTTCAGTGAGTGGTAATGGCATACATTGGTAATGCCAAATTGTTAAATCAAAGTATTACAATAATACCATGAACAGTTGCAAACGCTGCTATTGCAAATTCAGTTAAAATAGAATTAGTATTTTATCTCTTTTTAATTGCAGGGTTATTTGCTGCTGAAATGAAATTGTACGGACACGAGCATTGTATTGTACAAAAAATTGTGATTGTCTACAAATCAAAATCCAATAGTCGATGTGCGAGCCTTCTGGCAAAAATATTCCCAAATAAAGCCTGACAAATAATTGATTGCCTTAGAATGCAACATGACATACTTGTGGTCAATGTAGGTGGCGCGAGAGGTGGTGCTTGCTGAGTTCCATTGGTGTTACCAATTTGCGGGTCTATTTCTGTACGTTGCTCAGAAGTAGAACCCGCTTGAATGCTACCTTGCACGATCTCGGGAGCTATGAAGTAACAATTACTTGATGATTAACATGATATATATGTAATATAAAATATTTAATAACACATCCAGTACAATACGTCGCCTGCCAGTTTACTATCGCTATTTATATGAAGTTGTCACTATCGGTTAGCTCATTTTCTTCTATAATTCTTTCTTCACAAATACACACACACACGTTGCACATAAACAAGGGTAGTACGCCAATCGAGTCCTGAGTTGCCAATATAATTGTAAAAATTATACTGTATCAGCCAAGCACCATTCTAAGATGTCGATTTTCTGGTGTTAAACTTATTTTTTCATTGGTTTCCTACTCCAACTCATGAACCAATTAGAATATTAACGTCCTTTACCAGTATCCTGCTATTTGTATTGTTATATTGTATATGAATTGTATACTCTTATGGCAAATGATTGTCATAAGAGTAACTGTTGTTACAGTTAATTAGCAGATATACATTATTTTGCAAATTATTGTGAACAAAAGTATGTGATGACTAAATTCCAGGTCACATAATCAATTTCCGTATCGTTAGAGGTTTTCAATAGTTATAAAGTTATCTATATATTGAATGGTGCTGGAATATGTGGGTTGGCCTATTGCGAGACTCTCGAAAAGGTGCAACAAAAATACCTAAAAAATGCAATGGGTATCCCAATCTGCTCCCCACGGTATTTTGTGAGACTGGAAACCGGCGTCCCACCTATCAAGTATGAGGTGGCAAAGTTGCACTACAACCAATGGTGCAGACTGCTAAGAGAAAGCAAAAACCTTGAAAATGAACTATCATGATCCGCTTACGATGAATTGAGGAAAGCATCATTGAAAGAAAATTTTGAAGAGAGCGGTAACTGATGCGCACAACTGAAGAATCTTCTCAAATCCATAGGAATGAAATGTTTTTGGCTGCAGAACTCGAACAGAATCGCCTCTTTGAATAAAAAGACTCTATTCGCCTCGCCAAGTTGAGGAGCAATCTGGGGAAAATGGACCGAGAAAGAGCAAAAAACTCTTTCTCCATCCCGCATTACCATAGCCTAACAAAATGGTCTTATGTAGGGAAGTTCTACTTGACCAGCAACCTTCCAAAATACGCTGTGACCAAGATCGCCCAACTAAGGTTATCCAGTAATTCCCTTCTGAACAATGGGAGCTGGATAAACCTAGGAGCCTTCCAAAATACCGACTGCAAGTTTTGCGGTTTTCCAATCTCTTTTCAACATGTCTTGGTGAAATCGGACGCGGCCTCCAGAGAAAGAAAACGACTCACAAGGGGGATGCCACGCACAGACTCCATGTCTTTCTCAACCAGGTGGTGGGACTGTACCAGTAGGAAGAACGGAAAATGCGGACGAACCTTATGAAGAATAAACTTTGATCCTGACTTTTATAACTTTTATAAACTTTATATTTTAATCCTAATTCTGACACTTATTAATAACTTCGACTAATTCAATGTTATTTTTAACTAAAAATAAGCTAGTATTAAGTATTATTAGACAAGTGTGTACATGTTGATATGGGTGAGCCTTAAATCAGATAAACTTGAATTGAAATTGAATCTATATATCGAATGTCGTTTACTTGTACAACAAAATATAGCTTCCTTTACCTTCTATCTTCCCCTCTTCTTTCACGACAGTTGGCGCAGGCGGCCCACCTGATTCTAAAATCAATTCAAGCACAAACATAAGCTACAATCTACAAACTTGACGTACGAGTGTTACGTCCAAACTACAGGTTCTAATCAAAGCTTTGTTTTGACAAATAAAATGAGTCAACTAAAAAATTGAACAAATTTGAATATTGGGGTAGACGTTGATATGAACGGTAATCTTAAAGTAATAAGTTGATGTAATCTATAACTGCTTTACGCAAAGAATCTTTCTTATAATGCCCTCCTACTTAGCCACTACTAACTTTTGGCAACGAAAATTTCAAAGTTTAATTGCACCAACAAATGTTTGCGAAACAACTGTTTTTTCCTGAAACTTTATTACGTTCTTGATACAGAGGCTTATTGAAACTATAGCTAAGAGTGGTTACGTTTAAACCGGACTTGAAAATTTTGAACTCATTATTATACAAGTTTAGCTAAACTTAACTATGAGACTTGTGTAGAATAAAACATCTACAAGAACAAATTTTCGTTTAATATTGTTTTGTGATTGCTGAAATGCAATCGGATGAAGTTAGAAAATGATTTCATGGAAACTATTGTCTTACAAAGAGAAAAAAGTTTCCAAAAATTTTGAATGTAGCTCGAAGTTATAGAAATGTTAAAATAAAAGGTATCATGGAAAATACTTGGTAAACTATATAGATTATTATAATTATAACGGTATACCTGTAGTAGGAGACGAGGTATTATTATCCTTTGGCGGCGTGGACAAATTATTTTGTACAGCAGCAACTTCCGATGCTGAAAGCCGGTTACCTTATAATAACAGTTAAATTTGTTATTAAGTTTAATAATTAAAAACTATTAAGTGGATTGGATACCTCAGAATAAAACGTTCAACGCCGTCTTATAATAAACGTTTTGTGGGTTACCATTTAATACTTAAAACATTCTGGCGAGCCAAACACTGTGTCTTTCTTGATACACCATAAGTATCGAAATATTATTTAGGCTTAGACAGAAATTAAGATGGAGAATTAGGTACCGAAGACAAAAACGCCAAAATTCAAGGAAAAATACTACAATTTTGCAATGGTGTACAATGTAAAAAAAATCAAAAAAAATATTGGAAAAATGAAAAAATTTGTTGCAATGATTTTTAATGTATGCACTTTTTATCATTCTCGCATTTTATGGCCATTGTAATTATTTTTGTAAATAGGGTTTGGATGTTGAAATAAAATCGTACAGACATACAGTATTTTATGTTACAAAACGAAGGATTCTCTCCAAATCACTTGTCAACAACCGATGCGCAAGCGCGTTTTCAGTCCAAAAAGTTTTACATATAAAAAACTAAAAAATAGTTGATGATAATAAATGTCATACTAGTTGTGACCAGCGTAGGCGATGGAAGAGGTGATGCTTGTAAAGTTTGATTGTTGTGATCACCGTTTTTTGTGTCAATATATGTACCTTCTGTAGAAGCATTACCCCTAGGAGAGTCATTCTTGCTACCTTGCGGTAAGACGCGTTCTATAAAGTAGTAATTGCTTTCAGTATAAGTATATCATAGATAATAATACATATAAAATAACACATGTAATATAATACATATACTATACATTATTGTAAACAAATCACCTGCTGTTGTTGTAGTTGATTTTTTGTCTGTAAGTTTTGCAGGATCAGACTTAACACCTGCTCCAGTGGTATTATTATTGCCATTATCTGCGTCTTGCTGAATCTGTTGCTGAGCTGTAAATCATATTAATAAAAAAAAATTAAGCAATTACTATCTTAGATAAGTATCCCAGTATCCTGTAAAAGCTTGTATGTGCTAGATTTTTTAAATCTAGCAGACCTTATCTGCTAGGTGAAATAGTTTGTAAATTATAAAATTCAATACGTTAGTAGATATTACGTAATTGGATATTAGCAACTCAATTAGCAATAAACAACATGAGAAAAATACACAGTAATTGTTTTAGGTATCTACTAATTAATTATAGTTATGTGACAATATTAACCGTTATTTTATTTTAGATTTGGCTCAAATTTTACCTGGTTGTTGTCCTGGTGGTACATCTTCATCTTTTTTAGGTTGCTTTAATTCAGCAATTGCTACAATATTTACACAAATGCTAAAAGCTTTTATATTTCTTTTAAATATAAACTCAATTACGTTTTGTTTCCCCAAAAATACCACTTCCCTCAGTTCGCTGTGTTTGCGCTGGTGCTAAATAAAAAAAAGAAGACATTTAGCATCGAAAGGGCAATAAAAATAACTAAGGTTTGGGCAAATTAATTAATTTCTTGTTATTGCTAAACACATTTTTGCATCACTTTTAACTGGGGAATAAATGCATCTCCTTGAAATACATGGCGTGACACTGAATTCAGAATTTAAAGATTCAGGGTTGCAGAATTGGTACGTTTTGTGTTTGTGGTTTGTATTTATACAATCATGCATACATTATTTATACATTTATTCATAATTTTTAAGTAATTTCTCAATTGTGAAAACTTGAATTTAAATTAGACAACGCTTCTCGCTCACACTCATAGTTATTTGAATTAGGAGTTTAAGATTATTTATGTGACTTTGAGAAACAGACTTTTATCAACATCTTCTATTTTGCTAAAAGGCGCACCACTGCTTGCCGTCGCTATGTGATTAAGCATAGATTAAACGTTGTGTTAGTTTACCATTTGTTTACGTATATGTATTAGTACAATCAATTAGCACGCAGATTTTGAGAAAATTAAATGTCATAGACATCAAACATTTAAATGCTTTTGAGCGTCAAAAATGGTCGCATAGTTGCTCAACCACACGAGCCAATATAATAATTCTAAGCATAATTTTGGCATAGATGTTACCTGCAATTTGTTATAATTTTAATATTACCTAAACGATTATTTTTTTTTCTAAGAATGGAGTTTACTTACCTTTTCCCTGGCTACCCTCACTGTGACTTTGTAGTCCTGAAATTTTTTTTGGATAAATAAATTATTTAAATTTGTTTAAATAATGTAAAAATTATTTTTCTCTTTTTTACTCTTGTTCTCCCAGGTAAATGTTGTTAGCATAGGTATATTAAGCGATGTAAAAGATAATTATTTTGCGTACCTATAAATGTTTAGGTAGTTAAATTATACACAAATTTACAAAGTTTTGATAACAATATGCTTTTCAAACATTAATTCTGGACAAGCCGGTTTGAGCACACTTGTGTAAAATTATAATTTATGTGTTTCATAGATTTTCACGTTTGCATACACCCCTCTACATGTATTTTATGAGCCATAAATTATAATTATCATAAGTATAATTACCTTTCTGTGCGCCTACTTTCGGTATTTCTCCATCACTTTGGCTTTGCATTTTTCTGCGGTCTACAAAAACAGATATTTTGATCTAAAACCGTTGAATCGGTCACTTTTCTCTAATTAAATTAACATTTAATTAACATCTATCTTCACACAATTTACTAAGTATAAATTTTTTTGCCAATCGGTATATTGCCTAAGTTCATTTTTGGTATCAACTAATTCATACAATTAGATAAATTATTATGAGTATATAAATTATTAAAAAAAAATTCTATTTCAGATATTGGGTAGTAGTACCATCAAGTAAACCGAAGAAACCAAAAAATATTATATATTATAATATACACATATACAAAATTGTGTACAAATGTATGTATTGCATAATAATATAAGTCAAATACGCCCGTTTTAAAATGGAAGCACTCTTAAAAGAATTTTTAAGTTTCTAGTCTAGAATTTTAAATTTCAAGTGTAATGTGGTCACACGGTTTAATATTTTTTCTTTAATTATTAAATATACAGGGTGAGGCTGAAGTAGGTCGCGCTATTTGAAGACCGATAATTAAAAAAATGATCAGTCGATTTGTGTTTTCAAGGTCTTAAAATGACCGGAAGTGTCCAGAAAGATGTCCAGAATTTTGTGGGCACTTAAACTCCCCCGTAACAAAGGTCCTTGGATTTTTGAATTTTTAAGGACTCATTTTTAAGTGGGGCCTCTCATAGAAAGCCAATTTGGCAAGAATGATTGATTTAATCTTGGTTATAAAAATTTTGAAAAACATTTAGACGATTGCACAATACCAATGGAAGAAATTGTCAATGCGAGTACATGAAATGAAGTGCAAGCGTAATAAAAGATGGGGTTACCCTTAAGGTACTCTTCAAATTTCTAGTCCACAATTTCCAATTTCAAGAGTCTTATGGACACACATTTTAATATTTGTTGGTTAATTATTGAATATATCTTCCAAATAGCTAAGAATAACAAATTCGCATTTGTTAACTGTTATTAAAAAAATTACCAAAAATTATTTTAAATGACAATAATTACATGTCAAACTAATTTTTATGAAGTTAATTGTTGTTCTTTTTTAACCGCATAGTTAATCCCAATTAACTAATTAAGTCTCGTTTTTAAACTATTTAGAGGTTTCTGTTTAACTTCAGCGAGCTTAGAAATGCCTAACTCAACGTGAGACACCATTTTTAAAAATTTAATGTTTGTTAATTGTTTATCATAAAAAACTGATTGAATTCAGAATGCTGGACTTAAATTAGATATCATCCACTTATTAGAAAAGAACAATATAAGTAAAAAGTAAAAAAAAAAGAACAATATGAACATAGATAGATTCAAACTAGTGTCAGTCAAGTTTTTAGCCCCGCGTTTATACCTAAAAAAACGCATATTTGCTAGTAACAGTTACCAGGAAATACTTTGTGAACTAGGAGCCGGACCGCGGCCCATTCACCACTAACTGCCTTTTATTATAATACTAGTAAAGAAGCCCGTCCTAAGACGGCAGTACTCATTAATTATTTAAATAACTATTTAAAATTAGTTTTTGAGTCAGTTGGAAGTCAACTTCTAAAAGTTAATTATCCCTAATTGTTAATTATAAATAACTAATTTTTTTTTTGATTTCTTCTACATTCGCCAATTGGCCTGGTCAACTGTGGTTGTGCTAGTGAATGGAGGAGGGTGGTTTTGGCCTGTGAGTTGACTAGGCTGTTTTTGAGGAGTGAGTCAATGGGCTTTCTGCTATACCGAGGC
>JAQFYP010000278.1:0-27117 GCA_034694865.1 Bilobella braunerae | reverse complement strand
AATTGCGATACGACTCATCAATTAATTGGAGCATCTCATTATCATCGATTCAATTCACATCTCATCTGATCATTGGTATCTCATCTCTACTCATCGTCACACAATTGATTAATCACCTACGTTCACTTCATGCTCTAAAACAACAATTTTAGAAATTGCCTTTCAAAACGCACTACCTTGAAATTGAAAGCACAATTTTCAACAAAGTATTCGAAATGTGGAACACGGAGCTCGAAACTTGTTTTAGAGTAAAGCAAACTCGCAACGATTAAAATCATAAAGCCTAACAAGCCCGTCCTAGAATACGGAACATTCTTGAACTAATTGGGCCGATATAACTGTAAATTCATTTAATTTTCAATAGGATAAGCTTCAAAATTCTCTAAGCGGCATGGTGCTGTGGCTGTGCTGTGCAATTTTTTTTTTGAAAATTTGCCGTTAAAAAAAACTTGAACGTTACAGAAAGTGGAAGTTTAGAAAACGCGCTGCTCCAAATTCTACTTTTTTCCTCTACACATGCAGAATGCTCCTTTCTAACTTCTTAACTTAACTTAGAAGATTAACTTCTTTAGATGAAATATACCAAGGCCCATCACACAATTTTTATTTAAACGTTTTTCTAGAGATCAGCGTTAAAAGTTGTTCATTTATGTAGTACGAATTGCTAAAAATCGTTTTGTGGCTTTCACCTATCATCACAATAAATGCTTTCTCCGAGGCAATAAATTTCTTCGAAATGAAAATACAAAGCTGGGTTTTGCAGGAAAGGCAAAGCACTCCCCGACACTACTGCACTTGGAATATGGCTCCAACGTCAAAAACCCTCTTAAACTAAATTTCCATTAGATGAGGAGTTGTGCACCGCCTCGGATTTAGCATTTACATTCTCACCATGGAAGCACCACTGAATGCCTAACCACTGCACCACTTCAAGCCGATGGGACCTCACGCAGCGATCCTCTATTACTTTCTCTCCAAAATTGCAACTTCTTGACCGCAAATCTTAGGGGCCGTGAGGTCCAGTTGGTTAGGACGTCTGTTCCTTTCCACTGGCTTCTTGGGATCGAATCCTGATCCTCCCCACAAAAAAGTGCCGATAGGGAGGCCTTAGGTTTTGTGGCAGTGTATTTCGTGGAGTTACTGCAATGAGCCCGATTGAGGCCTGAGCGCTGTGGGTAGAAATACCCCCTCCATTAACATACATACATACATACAACTGCAAATCTTCAATATCGGTGTAAGAGCCGGAGAAAGTAAAAATTTCAAAAAAAAAAAAACTACTGCCGTGTTCTGAACAAGATTTTAGAACTATAGCTTACAGATTTTCAGATTTTCAAAATAGCTAACTTTCAGAACCACTTTTGTCAAAGCGTTTCCATATGTCATGCTGTAAAATCTTACAGAATAGCGCGAGATTGCTAAAAAGAACAAATTTGAATTTTTTAAACTACGATTTCGTAGAATTAGAGATTTTCAATGTGGAATTTCAAATATCGTAAATTTTATTTCTAACCGGAAGCGCTGATTTGGATATTAGGGAAATTCCAGCGCTCTTACTAATTTCAGCGAAAAACCACGCACGAAGCGCTTTGGCAGAGCAGCAGCTGTAGGCCCTTTGCGTGTCAAAAACTAAATGAAGAGGCATCCCGACGACATTGTGTGCGGAAGCAGTTCCAGTAAAATTGAGCCTTTAATTTGAAGTGTTAGTTAGACGGACAGAGCGCTAATTGACGCTAATTAAGAACGGTTTGAGCGACATAAATGTCACCGTCTACACGTCGCGAAGTTTCTTCTAGGACAATTGAATGAAATAGATCGACTACGACTATCGGATTCTCAGATTTTGTTTCTGTTGCAATTTTTCAGAAAATGTAAATTATTTGTGCTGATTAAATAATTTTGCAATTCGGAATGTAAATTGGTGTCGCTAAAGGTCAAAATCTAATATTTTAAGACTGAAGCTTTACACTTTGAGGCTCAAAAGTTTCCAATTTTAAGAGAAACTATTTTCAAAAAAATAGTACTTTAATTCTAACATTAAGATTACTTTACAATTCGTCATGAGGAATCTGGGATAGCTAAAACAATCTTTGTAATTTTAATTGTTTTTTTAAGAAAAATCTACTGGATTTTAACAGCAGCAATCGTTTTGTAAATCAAAAAAGAAAAAGCAAAACATTGTTTCCATCAATTTTTTTTTTTAGAAAAGTGAAAGTCCAAAAAAGAATGATGACAGAATTTACTTTCGAAAAATCGCGGTCATCAATCTGTTTTAAATCGAGAATTACTCTTGGCCAAAGCCAAGGCTGACATGGCCTAATTTAAAAAAAAAAAGTGGAACTGCTTGATTCCTAAATTACATAATTTCCTAAGAACAAGTCTTTGAAAAAAAAATACGGTTACCGATAATTAAAAAACTCAGCAATTAGAATTAAGTGGATAAAAATTAACTGAATTTATGGTAATTTACATAATTATAAAAAAATTCCTCGTTCTCATCAGTATCTGAAGATCGTATTATGTCAAACTACTACATCACACATTTCTTTTTTTGCACTCGGCGTTCAAACTACAATTATTATTATTATTATTCTTATTATAAAAAAAGTTCTTTTACCCGAGGAAATGCAAATCTTACTCATATTAGACAAAAAGGACAATTTTCTTTTTGTAAAGTTGGGAGACAACCCCGTATTGCTGCATGTTTAATAAACGCTTCAAAAACGTCCTCCTGTATCAAACTAAATTGTTCAAATATTCAAGATTTAATCAAATCTAAAATCCCTTAGTGCAACATGACGTAACTCAAATTTTTGTAACTACGAGTGAAAGGTAGTGGAATATATAAAAGTTTAAGTTTGGCTTAAAAAAAGTTCACAAAAATTACTGAAAGTGAAAAAAATTCAGAGTTCGTGATCTGTGATGGATTGTTACGTGACATTATGACAACAACAAACAAACTGACAACAAACATTATGGCGGCGCATGTTCCCTTTACGCTTCCGCGACCTCTGAAACCTGATGTTTGAGTAAGTGTGAAGTGAAGATGAAGTGGAGCATGGAGTTGGTATCTATTCGAGGTAAGTGCTTGAAGCGTGATTTGGAGAAATTGGATTGAGGGCCCTTACAGGGAGAAAAGAACCCTTAAAGGAAAGCATGGGCAACTGCGCCGCACGCCAACATCAATTTCCCATTTTCAAATCAATACTTTGATACTTTGACTGTAACCCCAAAAAATTGCGGCGCAGTGGTCCATTGTCCATTGAGAACCTAACAATGGAGGTTACCCCTAGGGTACACGCCAATCCTGACCAAAAAAATATATGATAAAGATCTAACATATATAAGTAGTTTTTGGTAACGGCAGCGGCCCAATGGCATGAATGGACAAAAACTAATGTTTTGAATTTTTAAAATGAAGAGATTTCTTATGGGAATTAACACGTGGAAAATCAAAACTCAAAGGGGGGACCCTATGGTAATCTTTTTTTGATGGAAAATACTATTTTCAAAAAAGAAATAATAAATTGTGCCAAAAAATTATATACATATTTGGTAAATTAAAATTTTTTAAACTGGTTCTAATCTGTTGGAATACTTTATTCTTATCGCTAATCTATATAAGGTAGAGTGTATGAATATTAGTACTAAAACATATTTTATCATTGTGTACATACAAATGTAACAAATATTATATTTAATTAATTGTATTATTCATCGAAAAATAGTATCATTAGGTCCCCCCTTTGAATTTTAATTTTCCACGTGTTATTTTCCATAAGAAATCTCTTCGTTTTAAAAGTTAAAAAAATTAGTTTTTGCCCATTTATGGCATTGGGCCGCAGCCATTACCAAAAACTACTTATATGTGTTAGATCTACCTCAAATATTTTTTTGGTCAGGATTGGCGTGTACCCTAGGGGTAACCTCCATTGTAAGGGACCCATTCCATTCCAATCCACCACTCACTCGAAGCACTTAGAATCCCAAATCGTAAGGACCCTTCAGAAGTGTACTCAATTTACTACTTTACGACGATTTACTTAACATTTTTACAGCTCCTGATCTGTAAGAGCTGAAAAAACTAAATCTCCTTCAAATCCACTTTTAAATTACTTTCCATTTCCATGATTTTGAAGAGATACATTGTCACTCAAATTTAAATTCAGCGATAGATACTCTGATTTTAGTGAAAAGCACTATATTTGGAGTTTTTCTAAACTATTTTGTAGTATATACATACTACAATATATGTAGTTTCAGAAACAATTGACAAATTCATGCAATTTTACAGTTGATCCGCATTAAAATTGAGTTCATAGAATTAAAGACAATCTTAGAATAGTTGTTTCTGTAAAACTTGAAAAAGCATTTCTAGAATACGATTTATAGTAAGGATTAGAAAACTAGTTTTTGAGAAAGTTGTTGCTTGAGCAAGTCTAATGAGCTTATTTGAGGAGATTTCGAGTTTCGCTAAGCTATTTTGTAGTACTTACATAGCTTCAGAAACAATTGATAAATCCGTGAAATTTTACAGTTGTTCCGCATTAAAATTGAGCTTAAACAATAATTTAGAACAGTTGTTTTTGAAAAACTTTCGATTTGCATTAATTTGAAGGGACTCACTGTCGCTCAATTTGAAATCGAGCTAATTCAAAAAAAGGCTAGATACAGCTCTTTCTTGCCGTTTTTGATTGACAAATGACAAATCCTGGAACTTTTTGCTGTAGGTTAAGCTAAATGAGCTCATATAATTCAAAAATTATAACTGTTGTTTTGAAAAACTTGACAAATATCATTTCTAGAATCGGATTTAGAATGAGGCTTAGAAACAAGTTTTTGAAAAAGTTTAGCTTGAGAGAGCATGATGAGCTCAATTGAATTAAGAAAGTTAAGAAATTAGCATAATTCTCTTGACTGTCGCCTTCTGGAAGCTGAACAATCGCATGGCAAGTGTAAATTTGTCATCTGAAACTGCTACTGCTAATGAATTGCAAAAAAAAGCGTGGAGAAGCATCACAGATGCAATTATCGAAATTAGAGATTGCGTGGGCTATAATTTGATCCATAAGACTAGAGAATTTTTAGAATTTTTAGAAAAACTGAAAAAAAAGTAATAAGTTGAAAAAAAATATGTCAAATCCAATACCGAACTTCCGGTTCAAGTACAAAATAATCTTCAGCAGTTGCATCAAGTTCAGAAAATTGATGCTGTTCAAAAAGGGTGAGATGAGTGTTGAAAAAGTTGTTTTTCAAAAGTTTTCGAACAAGATTGAGCAGCTCTTGCACATTTCACTTCCAATACGCTTTCACTTCTCTGCGTCTAATTCACTTCCCATGTTAGCACTAATTCCCCAGAAATTAATCCAAGGGCTTATTTTCTAAAAATTACGTCTAATTCACTCGTTCAAACAACCGCACAGGCGTAAAATTTACTTTCATCAAGACGCACATGAACGAAAAACGTCGAAAAGTTTAATTTTCAAATTTAAAACAAAGTTTTTTCCGCAATGCAGCTTACACGCTGGTAATAAATCCACATTATGGAAACCGAAACTTTTGGAAGTGTCATTGATTTGTGTCAAGGCCGCTCCGCTCGTACTTATTGTTCATTTGTTCTTAATTTAAAAAATAAAATAAACTTTACAAAATTGTTGCAGGTTAAAGCCGCAAACATCTTTAACAGCTTTTTCCATTCCAGTTGAGAATTGTCCGATTCAGTTTGACCTTCTGGCTCTCAATTTGCGATTACGATACAACGTAACTTTGACTCACTGTTGACGCTAACTCTTCTGCAAAACTGGGAGAAAGCAAACTGGAGAAAGTTAGTTTTCAGGTTCAAAATGAAAGAGAAAGTGAGCAAGAGGTCTTTCTCTTCGACAGTGACAACGGACTGGCTATGAATTATTTACCAAACGTTTTAGCACCTAATATTTCAAGCATAAAAATTAAATTTAGCAAACTTTCTTCATAAAATCTGGACACAGCAAAACGCATTTCCGCTGCTTTCACCACTTTCACTAACTTCCAGCTTTCCACGGTAAAACAACATGACAATAAATTAAATAAAGTTTAACTCAATTAAAACGATAAGTACAACTTATTCAAAAAACGTTGTTTCGAAAGTGCATTGCTTTCATTACAATTCGTATGGCATAATGACATCAAGATATTTCATCAACATGACATAATGCAATTCCAAATTTGAGAAAATTATTAAATTAAATAATGGAACAAACAAACAGACATTTCTTTGAAAAATTGAGTTTCTCAATTTAAGTCGTCAATTGACATCATTTCACATCAATCGTAAAGGATGTCGCAAACTCTTTTGTGTGGTGAAAGTTATGAGCCCGTATTTTTCAAATTTTGAAAAGGCAATCTAGATTCACTTTAAGGCATAGTCACACAAGTATTCTAATGTCTTTGAATTTGAAGAAAATAGTTGTTTTAAGAAATAAAGCATGTGTTTTGATGTTGGATTTTTGAGATTATGCCGAGCTGTTGCCACTATTGAATAAAATTAGAGGAGCTCATAAAGTATTAGGATTTTAGAAGCACCAACTCAGAAGATTATTGCTCCATTTTTAGTAATGCATAATCTCAGCCTAAACTAAATATTAGGACTAAACAGGGCCTGCTTCTTGGGTTTAGATATTAGGCCTAAATTCAGCAGAGCGGATGCTATGGTCCAGCATCTGTAGCATATAAGATGTGAAAATTTAGAAACCCTGACCGAGAAAACCAAAACCGAGAACGACCAAAACCGAAAAAAAAACTACACTGAGAACGCCTAGTTTTTCAGTATTGGTTTTCACTTTATTCTACCTAGACTACCTGAACACCCGCTACTCATCTCTACCAAATTCTAATTCCAGTTTTCTCCCTAATCTTACAAGTGAGAATGAAGATCAAACGAAAATTTCATCAAAAATGTCTCCATCTTACAGGACCCTTAAGGGAATTAACTTTTCTACTTAACTACACCACAGAAAAAAAACGAAATTGGGGGGGGGGGGAATGCTCTAGCAGGAAATTCCATAATAGAATTTAAGTGAAATGTTTACTCCCTTCTCTGAAAGTCCCTTGTAAGGACCCCTCTAATAACATTGTTGCACGAAACTTCATTACCGTGTAGTCATCTGCTACCTTCAAACAATTAATGACAGGAATCTATTACTAACAGCATTTTCGAAAACCCCTGCTTGTTGCTTGAGCGAGTTTATTGTGCTCAATTGAGTTAAGAATATTAAGAAATTACCCTAATTTCTTTTCGAGCGTTTCTATTGGTTGTCACCTCCAGGACAACTCAAAGGTCCCATGGGAGGCATAAATGTGTCATCTAAAACAGCTATTGAATTTTGAGAGAATGCGTGGAAGCCTCACAGTCGCAAAGATTAAGAATTTTGAATCTAATAAAATATTTGGTACGTTTCTTCACTAGAATTGGAACACGTATATCAGTATTTTTCTTCAAAATTTTAAAAGTACTTTCTTTTTTTGTGAACAGTTTAATAAACTCTATAATTATTTCCTTCCTTGGACGTAAAACGGAACCTAATTGTATTGGAAGATTTTGAATTTCAAAATTTTAGTGCAGAGTGCTCCACCAAATTTTTGTCTATAAATACCACTTTAAATATGCAGAGTTTTAGTACAACCTTCCGATTACCGCTGAATGTAAGTTAGAAACTACCAACAAGTTTTGAAGCACCCTGTAACACTTTATCATTTTTCTGTCAGATAAAGCATCGTTCTCCCTTACTTCTTCAGCCCTTTATTTGATTGTGTTCTCAATTTCCATTGTGGCCATTGACGGAGCCCTTTGTGGACCAACTTTCGTGACTTTCTGAGGCATAATTGCCTCTTTGTTCACACTTGACTCACTGTTGACGGTATCCTTTCACTCTTCTGCAAACTGGGTGAAAGCAAACTAGGAGAAAGTTAGTTTTTTGGTTCAAGTTGAAAGAGAAAGTGAATGAGAGCCGTTTGCCTGTGACAGTCACAACTGAGGAAGGCTATGTATTATTCACAAAACGGTTTTAGCACCTAATAATTGAGGCATAAAAGTTAAGCTAACTTTCTCCATAAAATGTATAATTAGGACAACAAAACGCCCTCCTGTCGCTTTCACCACTTTCACTAATTTCAAGCTTACTAAAGTTATATAAATAACATAGTATACAACTAAATTAAAAGTTCAAGTTAATTAAAAGAAACAATTTCAACTTGTTCAACAGTGTTCTTCCAAAGAACTTTGCTACTGTCATTCGAATGACAACATGACATTCAAAATTTGAATATTTGAAAAAAAAGTTTCCAAAAGTTAATAAAAAAAAATGACAATCGGAAGCTAAGTTGGAAGGCGTACCAATTTCGAATCTTCAAACGTCGAATTAAAAAAAATTATTAAAGAAAATTGTGTTATTAGTGTTATTTAAAACATGTGTTCCGCTCATGTACAAAATTTCGAGTGGTACTTAACAATCCTCACTTTTTAAGCCATCAATTGACATCGGTGTACATCAATCACAAATAATGCATATAATGTGTATTCTCTTTGAAATTTCTTTTTTTTTTCAATTTTTATCCGTGTTAAACTAAAACGCCAAATACAATAAATTTTATGCTCAACCCATCAAAAATTAACTATTAGATACGTGCGATATATTCATTTTTCGGTTTTTCAAAAAAAAAAAATGCACCAAAGTTCAAAAATTTCGACACTAAAAAGTAGATATTTGGAATTAAATGAATTTAGAAATTTTATCCGCCAAAAAATATAATCTTCAAAGACACCTGACTTTTATTCGATTTACGTCTAACAATATTTGGTGAAATATCTGTCGGCATTGGAGAGCAAACTGTTAGAAAAACTTTCATAAACAAAATCAATGACACTGTATTTAAAAAAAAAACTTAGTAAAAAAGTTTAAAAAAACAAAATGGTTATTGAATTATTTTGTTACAAAGTCCAAAATCCTTAAAAGCCCGAACATAAATGACAAGTGTTCAATTTCAGTTAAAAAAGAATGAAACAAAAAAGAAGAAAACTAATACTTTCTCAGTAAACCTAGTTTGCTTAACTGAAACCTAAAATAATTCACCAGAAACCTTAAACATTCAACAAAATCCTACTTTGCTTTTTTTTTTGCTCATTTTGTTAAACACTTTAAACATAAGTTACTCAAATTTCCCTAAATTGCTATGATTTATAAAATATTTGTTTCCATTTGTGATGGCTAATACAGGGAGATTCGGCTCTGAGAATAGCATCGCCGTAACGCTGAAAATAGCATTGTTGCATTGCTGCAATGCTGAAAATCGCTGAATTTCCAGCCTAGAGAAAATTCGTCATAAAATGATATCTGGGTAAATTGGCTAGGGCTATGGTGTAGTGGCATTGGTTCCTTTTATGGAGGTTAACTTTTGGCTATTTCCAGGTAATTCTCCAGCAAATTGCCCACTGGAGTTGTGGATTTTTGAAGAATTTTGTTGCTTCACAACGTATGTCGTACTGGGAGAGCTTCTTGTAGTCAAGGTGTGGACTAACGCCGTTCAACTTTTCCCGCCAATAAAATCTACGCATTTATTCCGAATCTTACAGTTATCTCAAATGCTGTGATGCAGGAAAACTCAACAAAATCATACATACATATATTTGTGCGTGTTTTGTTTCGTTTTACAGTATTATAATTCAAAACAAATTTTTCAACACAATATTCTTTGTTTTACGTTTGCTGTATTGTTTATTGTTAGCTTGAATTGTATAACAAAACAGCTTTCATTTTTGGAAACCGTGTAACAACACGTGCGTGCGTGAGCTGCGGAAGCAATTTTATGAAAGTTATGAGTAAGTGCTTAACTCACTCAATTCTGTGTCCTCAAATTGGCTTTCTAAAAATGCTAGTTTTTTTATGTGCGGCTATATTCTCTAAGAATGTTAGTTTTTTTTTCTAAAAAAGTTAGTTTTTTTTTCTAAAAAAGTTAGTTTTTTTTTAGTAAGAAATGTTTGTAGATTAAATCAAATAAAAAACATAGCAGATTAGCAGCATAGCGTTTAATAGTGACTATCAAAATGTCTAAATAGATTATTTACTCAAGTCAAAAACTCAAGATTCATTTGGAAGGTGTGTTGGAAGATACGGCTCAAAATTTGTCTCTGCCACATTTTTAGCAAAGTTTTGAAAACGCTGCTTGAACAACGTTTGACGCACCATTTTTAAAAATTCAAAAGCCGTCAACCTAGAGTCGCCATGATTTGTTTTTAGAGACACCTTTGACTAATTGTAGCTATTCAAATGCTTACTTTTAATTGATTTTGTCTTACGAATTAAGCTCTCAAAGGTTTACAGGGTGACAGTTTGCTCCACCAATGAAACGTATTCTGTGCATCGTACTCGTGCCATTGGATTTATGAGCTTAGAATGAAGGATTTCGCAGTGATTAACCTTCCCTCCTTTCTCCAGCTTTCTCCCCCATCCGACTCCTGGAGGCAGCTTCTGGAGAAAGCGAAGCCTTTCATTTGTAGTTCAACTTTAACTTATGCTCCCTCAGCTCAGAAATCTACCCGCAAACCGCCTGCTTTAGCCAAAACCTCAACAGCCATAAAGCAACTTCCAAATTAACAACACTACAAAGCTGTTTTCTAAAAAAACAAATAACTAAATGAAACTAACTCTTTATCTGTTGAAAGTGAAAGCCTTTTATTTTGTGAGTACAAGGTGGCTTTCCCAAGCATTTTTTAAAGTTATTAACTTCCTTCACTTCACCATTGCTGCGTATGAGCGAAAAATTTACCCAACTTGTAGTTATGTTTTTGAACGCATTCCTTTGAAAATTGATGTAAATGGCTTCAAACAATTGAAAGTATGAAGTGAACCGTTTAGACAAATTTGTTTCACTTGTATATATTGTTCATTTTAATACGTAATTTGTTTCATTATTTTTTTTGTTATTCAAATGAGACGTTCTTCTGAGTAGTCTACATGACAAGATGAAGGAAATTTGAAACAAGGGCAGGGTCACGTAGCACTAATTCAGCTTCAAAGCTACTAGGTGGAAAGTCGCAGGCGATGTTAGATTTCAATCAATTTAAATTTATAAAAAGGGTTCCATTATTTACTTCTCTCGTTTTTTAGGATTTTATTAGAAATTCCTGGAAAAGCTTAAAAGATTTCGGTTTTCAAAATAGTCAAAGGAATATCTCCCTTCTCATCTTTGGTTTTCTTTGACATATTTCAAGAAATCTGAGCTTTTCCACCGCTTCATTCGACATGCTTTTGGCATATAAAACAAATAGAAACGACTCATTTAAAAAAAATGCTTCCTCTTCAATTTTGTAAATTGTTCCGAGATTTATATTTTTAGGAAGCTACTAAACTCTTACGCAGAAGAACAGCTAATGATACATTTTTTTTTAGAAAAACAAGGGGCTAACATTTTCAAACGGTTTTGTGCAAATTGTGGAAAAATTCCGCATTTTGGAAAACCATTGAGCTTTTGAGCACAATTCCAATTTTTTTTCATTTGAAAAGAAAGAAGTTTTTACTTTCGTTTCCGCTAATTTTCTTTCCGTTATTTCGCTTTGTGCTCAGAAAAATGTTGCGATGAGTGCTGAAGCAATATGTGGGACTTAAGTGGTTAAGTATCTTAATAAAAAATATTTTTCTTGTTCAAGTGTTTTGCCTACTGTCATTAATTGCAAATAATGCGACCAGCGCGGAAACACTGTGAGTAAAAACAACATTGAAGCGCCTTCTTCCATTGTTTTTTTTTAACAGTAAATGTGAATTTAGAAAGAAAAACGTTCGTTTCGCTAACAGTAAAACTTTCTGCTTCTGGGATCAAAGTTAGAATAAAATTTGATGTGAAATTGATCAATGCTTGATGTGATATGTAAATTGTGCTGTGTATGCTGGTATGTTTAACGCATTCCGAAGATGTACATTTTATTCTATTCTACTGCTGCATTACCTCCCAGACTCAAATGTAATGTTTTAAATGTAATGCACATTCGATTTGCATTCAAATGAGCTTATAAAACAAAAAGATTTAGAACAATTGTTTTGAAAAACTTCTGTTTTAAGTGAGTTTGTTCAGAATCTGATTTAGAATAAGGCTTAGGAAAAAAATATTTGAGTGTTGTTGCTTGAGCGAGTTTATTTTTCTCAATTGAGTTAAGAATGTTAAAAAATTACTCTAATTCCTTGTCGAGCGTTTCTATTGGTTGTCACCTCCTGGAAACTCAAAGGTCCAGTGGGGGGCATAAACGTGTCATCTAAAACCGCTATTGAATTTTGAGAGAATGCGTGGAAGCCTCACAGTCGCAATTATCAAAATGAGAGTAACTTTTAATTTTACACAGCGGGCTTTGGAATTTTAAGAAAATCTAAATCAATACTCAATGCAGTGCAATTTGGAATTCTATGAAAAAATTCTAAAAGTATTGATTGGCTGACACGAATAATTTCACTTCTTGCAACCAATCAGCGTGCAACGTAAATTTAATAATTTCATTTGTTCGTGTAAAAGAGACTTAACAAGCGTTTTGAGAGTTTAATTTGCATAAGGGATGAATACTGATGATTCCATTGATATCCCATGAGGTTCTGTCACATAATTTACATTAGAAATTAATTCAGCTGACAGAAGCCGTGGCGGCGCACCGTGCCAGAAAACCGTGGGCGGTTCAATTTTTGTGAATAAAAACGACAACTTGAAATTCCCAGATTCTGCACAATACTTGGAACTAGATTGAAAAACTTCAAAAAAAACTTGAATAGTTAGTTTTAATATTTTTCGCAATTGTAAAGTTGCAAGTCGGAGTACAAGTTGTAAGTTTTATTGAAACTTGTAAGTTGCAACCGAAAAAGTGTCAATACCAAGGATTCAAGACTGAGTTTCCGGTTCAAGAACAAAATTATCTTTAATATTTGTATCAACTCAAGTGAGTTGGTGATTATTTGAAAAAGAGTCGAATAAGTATTCAAAAAGTAGTTTCAAAATTTTCGAACAAGATTGAGTTACTTTTGTAACTCCTTTGCATTTCACTTCCGATACGCTTTTCATTTCTCCGTGTCTAATTCACTTCCCATATAGCACTAATTCCCCAGGAATTAATCCAAGGGCTTATTTTCTTAAATTTCAAGACGTCTAATTAACTCCCTTCACAACCGCACAGGTTTAAAATTTACTCTCGTCATGTCGCACATGACGGTAAAACATCGAAAACGGTTTTTCTAAACTTAAAACAAAGTTTCTCCGTAATGCAGCGCACAAGTTTGAAATAATTCAAGATTCGGGGAACCGTAGCTGTTGACAAATTCATTAATTTGTAATTTCATCAAGGCAACACACACTTTCTGCTTTCGGAATTAGTTCCACTTGTTCTAAACTTCAAAAAATAGTTTCAACTTTTCAAAATTGTAGTTGAACGCCACAGGAAACTTCGCCAGTATATGTCACGTGAATTGGATAATTTGTAGTTGCCTGTTCGTTACTTTGGCTTGAGAAATTGATTGCAACGCTACTTTTCAGCATAAAAAACATGGAAATTTCCGTGACTTAAAATTTTGATAAGGAATTTTGAATCTAATAAAATATTCGGTACGTTTCTTCACTAGAATTGGAACACGTATATCAGCATTTTTCTTCAAAATTTTAAAAGTACTTTCTTTTTTTGTGAACAGTTTAATAAACTCTATAATTATTTCCTTCCTTGGACGTAAAACGGAACCTAATTGTATTGGAAGATTTTGGATTTCAAAATTTTAGTGCAGAGTGCTCCACCAAATTTTGGTCTATAAATACCACTTTAAATATGCAGAGTTTTAGTACAACCTTCCGATTACAGATGAATGTAAGTTAGAAAAGACCAACAAGTTTTAAAGCACCCTGTAACATTTTATCATTCTTCTGTCAGATAAAGCATTGTTTTCCCTTACTTCTCAAGCGCTTTGTTTGATTGTGTTCTCAAACCAGGGGTGTTCTGTTGACCAGGTTACAGGTGGATTGACTAGGCTACATGTGAAATACAACTACCAAATATTTGAAAATACTGAATTTAAAATTTTTGAAAATACAGGTTGAAAAAAAATAAAAAATCATTCAACCTAGATTGCCTGAAAAGGAAATTTACTACAAAATATTTACTTTTACAAAATATCAAGAAGCCAAAGTTTTTTTTTTTTTAAAAAAAGCATGTGTGTTCATGGTGAATTTTTCTCATTATGCCGCGCTGTTGCCACTACTGAATAAAATTGAGGAGCTCATAAAGTTGTAGATTCTTGAGACGCACCATCATAGAACAGTATTGCTCCGTTTTTGTAATGCCTAATTCCAACCTAAACCTAATATTACGCCTACATAAGGTCTGTATTTTAGGTCTATATTCTAGGCCTAAATTCAGCAGAGCTGATGCTGCGGTCCAGCATCTGTAGCATGGAAAAATGTTAAAATCTATAGGAAATCTAGGTTGGTAAGTTGTAGATTGATTGAAATGGACAGAAATTAAGGAAAATTTTGTCCTTTTTTTTTTATCTGCAGACCTTTACACGTTTTTCTATCATCCGCAAAATGCCAAAAAATCGATTAAGAGGCCTAGCATCTTACTTTACATTTCATCTTACAAGTTTATGAAAACTTTTTTAATCAAATAAAAATAGTAAATAAAAAAAATTCAAATTTTTTTTCTTAATGAAAGTCACAATTCTTAATTAAAGACTAAATATTTTTTTACATTAAAAGCTAAAGAAACTTATGAGTGCGTGAACAGCGGGCGGAGAAGCAGGTACGGTCGCACAAATTCTCGCAGTCGAGAGTAGTAGAGATGGACATCAAAAGAGAAGGAAAATGCGATTTTTTTGTAGTAAAAAGAAATATGTTGACGAAACGAAGGGAACTCTTCTTCTAGGAAGGGCTTGTTACGCTTAAATAGTAACTGTGCAACACCATGAAATCTTCAATTTTATCTACAAAAACTTGGTTTTACGCTATTGGAAAATATGTTTTTATTGTCCGGCTGCGCGGTGTATCATAGAGCGGCGGAATTTCTCCTAAGGTGTTCTGTCAAGACAAATCAAGAAATGATGGAGAAAGTTATGCTTTCTCCAGTTCACTTTCTCCAGCTCAATTTGCTTCTTCCTGCCTCCCCCACTTTCTCAACAAGTCACTTCCGCACCCAATGAATCAAAAACATCCGCTACTTCTCTCTCTCCCAAATTCTCCTTTCTTGTCCCTCAATTCTTTTCTCAAAAGAAAATACCAAGACCAGACAAAAAATTTACTTAACGCAACCTTAGGGATGCCCGTAATTCAAATGTTGAATGAAACTCACCACCGTGTGGTCGTCTGCTACCTTTCAAATTTTCTAATAAATTTACTCATTCTCTAATTTTTTCCACACCCAATTAAAGAAGCTGAAATTATGAAGGTGGAAAATCGCGAGAGCCAAAATTTTAGAGTTGGTAGATGACCGTACGGCATTTGACCAAATTGTCACGGCGCGAATCCGACGCCGCCGTGAACTCAAAACGTCGAATGAACCGTGGGTGATGCGCTCGATTGGCGGAGCCGACGCGACAACTTGCTTGGTAATGAACATGGACGAGGACAAACGACAGGAAAACAGTTGTAAATAATTGTTTATTTGCATGAGCTACAGACTAGTGGTGACAAGGTCAAGTGGGGTCAAGGTGACAAAGTCGACATGGCCACGGGCCAGAGGTCTCAACAAGACGTAAGACAAAACCCGACTGACCAAGAACGACTACACGGCTACTGCTATATAAAGCAGTGGTCACAACAAGGTCGAACAGACCAGTGAACTCTGACAAACATGACAAACAGATAAACTGATAAGAACTAAACTACGCTGACACACGTCTGCAAATAATGTGTGACTAACTCTACATAACCTGTAAGGTCGCGTCCACGGTGTCGACATCGTGGTCGTGACAATATGATTAAGAATTTTCAAATTTTGAAAATTACCGACATATTGTCAACTGTGTCCAAGGTCAATGGTGAAAGTGAAAACAAAGGGAGCATTTTCTATTCCATAAAATGTATAGAATTTTGTTTTAATAAAAAAATCACACATCTGGCGGGCAAATTTCTCGTTCACGTCTTTGTGTGAAGGGCGAAGGAAATGGAGCTGAAGGAATTCACAGTTTGTGTTTGTTTCAACTCTTAAAATTCAAAAGCTTTTCAAAATTTTGAAAATACAAGAGCTTTGAAAGTTGAAAGTTCATTTAGCTAAATCTCGGATGATGCTTTTCATAAATCTGCGGAGAAAACATAAGCGGTCGAGTGAAAGTGAATCAAAAGAAAATGGTTCTAATGTAGGAAGTTCATGCTCTGAATCAAATTCAAGCCTCATCCATATTCACGTTCAAAATTTGAAAGGGAGCCGCATCCGCCCCTAAATCAAATTCCCTCCAAAATCATGCCATTTTGAAAAACACTGACCCGTTATCCCGCCATTGGTTGCCCCGCCCTCTTACCCACTTTTATAGCAAAAGAGGCAACATATCCCCTAACTGACATTGCATGCTCTCAAACTTCTGCTTTTATCTCGTTTTAAGGCAGGAAACTTTTTTGAAATTTCGAAACTTTACTATTATGTATTATTGAAATTGAAAGCCATGAAATATTTAGTAGGCTTCGCTTTCTCCGTAAGTTCAAAAGTGCAACCTTGTTCCACTTTCGAAAAAATTCAAGTTAAACTGTAATCATGCTCTGTCTCATCAATTTAAATTTTTTTATAAGTTTGGAAATTTTAAGAGCAAAAAACTAAATGAGATAAATATTTGCATTTTTAGGTCAAGAATTTTGCTCACCAAATTAGATTAGTCCAATGATGGCTTCAATGATGGCTACACTGGATTACGTTTTTGTGTTGAAATAACTGGACCTGAAACATAAAATAAACAAATATGAGATGACAAGCTGCAAAAACTTTACATAAATATCGCTTTCATTTTTGTCTAAGCTAGCAATGCCGGTAAACATTGCTTCTAATAAGGTCCTATCACTCCACCAAAATCAATGCAAAAAAAATTGTCAGAAGATTTGGGACGTTACTTTGGGAATTAGCCGCTAGCAGTCGCCTAGTAAATAATTTCCCTAATTAATTGTCAATTTTTTTTACTAAATTTATTGCAGTAATTAATCCAATTTAATTAAACTGCTTAAAAATTCAGCTTCTTTGCATTTGCTTGGAAATAGCAATTTATTTGCTATAGACACTTTCCTGGAGAAAAGTTCAAACGCTGGACGGACTCAAATTCGCTGCTTTCCTCTGCCGTATATGTGTTTATGGATGACGTAGAAGGTTAATTTGAGTTCATATTTCCCTAATTTCCCTAATTAATTCTCACTTTTTTTTAATTTATTGCAATTAATCTAATTAGATTAACTTTATTAATTCAAAAATCATCAAATGAGTTTTAGCAATAAACTGACGGCTAAAGTCACTAATTTAAATTCCTAAAACTGAAATACTTGGCGCAACATGGCACCGTCAGAAGCCTAAATCTTCAAATCCAAACTGTTCAGTGACTTTTGGAGGTCAAACTTCAAGTGGAAGAAGGTGTTAAAAACGGCTTTGGCATCGCATTTTTTAATTTTGGAATTTGGAAATCATAATCTGAAAAACAAATTGATCATGCATTTGCATGACCTCAGTATGTCATTTTCAAATTTTATGTAATTGAATTATACTAAGCTCACACTAGTTTGACCTCTGGAGGCAAAATATTGCCGATTTGGTCACAATGACTTCAAAATCAAATTCAGCGTCGGTTTTTATCTAAATTACTAATTTTCATCAAAATGAAAGACGCCAGAAGCAATAATACTGTTTTAAGTTTAATTAGCAATCATTGAATTTTTTTTTTGAATTTTCAAATAAACAATCCGTCCCAAATCTTCTGACAATTTTCTGCAATACATTTTTGGTGGAGTGGGACAACCTGAATAGACAAACACCGCCGTCGTCGCTAAGACGAACGGCGCTTTACCAAGCTTGCAAGCTAGAAACTGGCATATGTTTTCATGTCACTAGATATGCTGCCCGTCTCTTGGGAACCGCAAATTTGCCAGACAAAACCACAACCATACAAGTATTTTTATTTGAACAGAGCCTAGCACCGGCTGAGCATGACTCGCTTTTTCAAAAATGTCTCCGTGCTCTCAGCGGCGCACAATGTTCAAGAAATAATGGAGAGAGAAAATTCCATAGCATCCATTAAATTCCAAAACCAAGAAATCCGTCATCTGTAACGTCGTCCCAATCTAATTGACAAAGGCTAATTTTTTGGGGGTTTTCACAGGGGTTTCATTTAAAAAAAAACATTCTCAAGAACCTTTTTTGCCTGACATATACGTAATATACTTTCACCGGAAACCTTACTTTGCTTTTCACTTAACTATAATAACAAACTTTCACCGGAATGCTGTTTTGCCTTTTATGCATTCACTCACACTGTACAAAAAATTTACTCAAAATTACCTTAAATTACCATATTTTCAAATCTGTTTCGCCTATTTGTGATGGTTAATACAGATTTGACGGTGAAAGTAACAATGACGCCAAAAATTGCTGAAAATCCAGCTCAGGGAAAGTAGGACATAAAATACTGGATATCTGGGTAAATTGGGTTGGTTTATGGTGAGGTGGCATTGACGCCTTTTATGGAGGTTGTTAACCTTTGACCATTTCCAGGTAATTTTCCAGGCCATTGCCCACTGGAATTGCAATTCCGCTGGAGAATTGCTGGATAACTTCAGAGCATAAGCCACACTGGATCCTGGAGGGAGTTCTCGTAGTCGAGGTGTAGTTAAACGACATTCACCAAACTTTTCCACCAAAAAATCTGCAGTATTTTTTTCAAACTTTCAGCTAATTTGAGAAAATTGTTTCATTAAAGTCATGAAATTCCTTAATGCATTTGTGCATTATTTATTTTTATAACATTACGATTAAAAAAACAAATTACAATACAAAATTCTCTTTTTCGTTTTTTGTAATGTTTATTGTAGCTTAAATTGTATTACAAAGTACATTTATTTCTCACAAATGAGTCTAACAACACTTACGTGTGTGAGTTGCGGCGACATTTTTGTAAAAGCTATGAGTTTCTGTCTATCTGGTTTGTTTTAAAATTTGTTAGCTTTTTTCTTAGTTTTTAAGTTTCTTAGAATTTTAGGATGCATGCTTTCTCCAGGCAATGTAAATGTAGAGCTCTGGGCGTTTAATTCTCTAGAATAAAAAAAACTCAAAACACAGAAAATGCTCTTGTTCTATTAATTTAGTTGTCTAAAACTCGAGATTTATTTCCAAGGTGGGCTAGAGAACACGTCTCACATTTTGCCTCCGCAACATTTTAAAAACCGTTTTTCGAACAGCGCTTTGCGCTATTTTATGCTATTTTTAATAGACTTTTTTTTTCAATGCATTAAGCCTCAAAGATTTCGAACGTGACTTTCTTGCTCCAAAAATGAACCGTATTTTTAGCGTTGGCCTCATAAGCATAAAAATTTCAACGTTTGTTGATTTTCCCTTACATTTTCACGGTTTTGAATTCACATAGTGTCTACTTTTTCCTGACTTAATCTGCCACGCGCCTTGTTGCATGTTTTTTTTAAATCTTGTAAAAATCATAATACTTTTTGCTTTACTTAGCCACGTGCCTTGTTGCAAACATATTTATAAAAAATCTGGAAAGAATCTAAGGGCTTTTGATGTGCAAGATTTTTAAGAATTGTGATGCTATTTTTAGTCAGTTAATGATTATGCTCTTTTTCTTATTTTCTACTTCACTCGCGCGTTTTCAGATTCAAAAATTCCTTGAAAGGAGTTGAAAAAATTGCGGTTTTCAAAACCACAAAGGAAAAGCCTTGGCTTCTCCAATTCTTTGGAAATATTTTCAAAAAATCTGAGCTTTTCCGTGGCTTCATCTCAAATGCTTTTGAAGATCAAAAAGAACAAAAAATGTTTATAAGAAAACATTTCCTTTTCAGCTTTCTTTTTCGTTTTTACAAATTTTTCCGAGATTTATATTTTAGGAAGCTCGTTAGCTTTTACACGGAATAACGCGCTTTCCAAAATTTCCACAACAAAAGCTCACAATTTCAAAAAAAATTGCGTTGAAATTTGTGTGAAACGTAAAAACGCTCAAATTTTTACGTAAAAAGTAATAAAAGATAAAAAACACCGTGAGCTTAAGTAACAATAAAAATTTATGAATTTGGGATCAAATTTAGAATAAAATTTGATGTAAAATGTGATGTAAAATGTGTTTTGTATGGGTAATGTTTAGCATATTCTGAACATCTTTATCTGTTATAATGCTGAAAACTTCATGTTACTTTACCTTCTAGAGGCGAATTCGATGTTTTAAAATGCAGTGCACATTGCGGGACGGCACTGAAATGCAACGTCGATGCCAAAAATTGCAACAATTTCACTTTCGCTCAAGCACGTTTTTTTTTCTCAGAGCATGTCATAACGCGCTGGGAATACGAATGAGAGAAAACGTTTGTTATAATGATGTTTTTCTTTTACGTTGGGTTTCCCTATGTAAGAGTACAGAGCGTTGTTTTTTATACTAAAAGAGAAATTAAGAGAAAGAAAGTGTGAATAAATTTGTGAAAATCTAATTCAAAGCTGAGAAAAAGCACAACAATAATACAAGAAAATTGTGACACTGCATGGTCATTTGGTAGTTTTACCAATTTTGGTGTGGTTATTTATTCACTTTAATTGTTGAATCGAGATTTTAAATTATGGCCGCTAGAAGTTGACCGTACAGTAGTTTTTGGCCCTTGGGTTTACATTTGATGGTCTTGCATTGGACGACGTAGTTTTGAGACTTTCTGTTTGGAAAAAGAATCACGTGATGTTCTTTTAGTTAAGAAAATGCTATGTATATTCTTCCGTTCGTTGAACCCCCTTCACTGTCTAGCTGAACTGCAATTTCGTAAGTTAATAATGAAATGCGTCTCTGTCGGTATTATTTAGGAACAGTGATGGAAGAAGTAAAGCAAATTGGATTTCTTTGTTATTTGCTTAAACAAATAGAGCCTCGTTTATTTTTACAAACACAAACAACCACCCGTCAAATTACCGCTAAACGCAGAATTCCAAAAAAATTTTTATCATCAAACAGGTTGAATAGTCCAATAAATCTCTAAAACACGTACTTTGACAAAACAGCGGAGCAATAATGCGAACTTCATGGAATAGAAAATATAAAAAGAAAAAAAAAACTTCACATTGTCTTACGTCACATAATCGTCGAGCAGTGCGTGCGTGTACGGTAAATTATGCTATGCCGCTCCCAATTTTTATTAATGCTTCAAACTTTCAAACAAAGTTTAAGTTAGGTTCGGTTCGGTTGGGAATTCACGAGATTTTAATTAAGGTCTCCCATAATTTACAGAAAAGGTTTGATTTTAATTTTTAACTAAAAATTTTAACCTTTTCAGGAAAAAAATGGTATATCATGTTGCAACTCCGCAACTACAATATGTAACACAAAGAAATCGTTTAGCAATTTTTCATTAATTTTTTTTTTGAAATTACTAAAATTCTCGACATGGCTGCAATAATTGCGCAGGAACTACTAAAAAAGTACTAAAAGCACATCTCGAGCTAATTCAAAATGCTTTCTTTCTTTCTATTCTTTTTTCTAGAAACTCAATTTGAAAATGCAATTTAATAAATGACACGGTGCTTAGAAAAAATAAGCCTTTCAAGAGAAAGTGCATTTGCGAAAGAGGAGATTTTACTGCAGAAAGTTCGCTGTATCCTGAGGCAGCAAAACTGGTTGCGAGATGAGTAAGATGCAATTTCATTTGAGACTTCTCCATATGTGGAATAACATTGTGTTGGCTAGAGAAGAAGGCCTTTTACTTCTCTTAATTAAAAATGTTTTACCTGTAGGCACAATTGTGGGTCACAGGGAGAAAGTACAATTTTCATACGCACAAAGAAAGTTTTCGTAAAAATTTTTTTTTAGACAACTAGAACACAACTAGAAACATACGTGTTTAACTTTTGATTTATTGCTGTTTTTCACACTGATTCCGAAATTCACCAAAACTGTGAAAATTTTTTTCGCTTTTCACTTCCGGCCTACAAAAATTTAACCAAACGGCTCTGAACTTTAGACCGTGTGAAAGGTGAAAGTATGTGGAGAAAGCAGAAGAGAGAATTTGTGCTGAGGATAAAGTTGATTTTCCAGTTTCCCCATATTATTCCTCAACTCAAGTCCTAGGCGCTTCTGAATAAGTCAGGATTTCATAGACACAAAGAGGCGTTCAAAGACCTCTTAGTCCGGAAATTGAGTCTAAAAATAGGGGCATGCCGGAGTCTGTAAAAATAATTCCAACTAATTTTTCCGAAGATTGAAAAGGTTGAAAAATATCGTTTAGAATCAAGAATTCATTTGAGAATTACAGAAATTAAGGCCGTAATAGATTGTCTAGCTATTTTTTTTAGTTCAAAATTAATTCCATAAGGATTATAAGTGACGAAAATTTTGTTACGAAAAACTTTGAAATTCGTGTCATCACGTATTAATATGATAAGCCGTGAAACATCCAAAACGTCCCAACCTCTTTTTTTACGAGTAAAAATGCAAGGCACAGTGGTATTTTGAGCAAATAAAAACAATTTTTTTTTGAAAACCAGCTAGTCCAAGGACTACAATTATACCCTGAAAGGTAAATTCGAAAGTGTATAGTTTTGACTATCAGTGTAATTAGCAGAGTTGGGCAGCAAAAGCCACTTCAAACTTCCCGGATTTCATTTCCTGCCCACCCTGCCGTACCGGAAGCTACAAATACACAGTGTATCCTCATCCAACGTAAAGCGCACAAATAAATGAAGTACAATGAAGTAACCACTTTCAGCCGGCTGTAACTAAAATCGTTTTTCCTACGCCGTCGGCCACCAAATGGTCTCAATTAAAGACGCTTCCAGTGCTTAAATACTTTGCCTGATAATACTAATTTTAATGTTAACTGAAATAAAATTTCCTTTTTTAACAGATCTCAATAAAAGCAAATACAATTCATTGTTAGAATTAAACAAATCATATACATAAGCGAAGAGAACCGGTGTAAGCACTACCTGAAAAAGGGTTCTATTAAAAAGGTCTTTCTACCTAAAAAAGGGTTCTTTAAAAAAAAAAGGTTCTTTCTACCTGAAAAGGGGTTATTTTAAAAAAGGGATCCCTTTACCTGAAAATAGGTTCTTTTAAAAAAGGGTTCTCCTACTTGAAAAAAGGTTCTTTTAAAAAAGGGTCGACTACCTGAAAAAGGGTTCTTTTTAAAAAAAAAGGCCCTTCTACCTACCCATGCGCATACAGGCGAAATCGCCGCGTGTGAAAAATAAGAAAAGTTAAAAAGTCTCTATGGCCCAAACGCCCGACAAAATGACCTTTCAAAGTCAAACCCTACTTCCCTACTTTTGCATGGATGAACGATATATGTGATGTGTATTGAATCCCTCTAGCTTCGCGAAAACTACGGCGAGTTTGTTTATAATAAAACAAAAAAAGTTAAGGTTACAAACAAAAAAGCTGAATTATTTGTATCAAATTGTTTAGCTCCTGAATTTAAATCGGATGACTCTACCAAAATTTGCATAATCGATAACCTTTCGGAAGCAAACAAAAGGAAAAGTCGAGGCACGTGGAAGTAAAAGTGAGAGAAGAGAAGAGAAAGGCAACAAAAAGCAATAAATAGCCTTAATCTACAGGTCGCATCCTCTGCACTGAATAAATGTCATTCCAAAATTACGCTCCTGAAATTTTCAAATTTGTTTTCAACTTCACTTTTCTAAAAATCTGCTCAAAATGAACCTGACCTAGGCAATTGACACCTTCTTTTTGCCTCAGTTTTTGTAAGTTTTCCACGAACTTTTGCATCCACAACTTTTCATAACTTTCACTGTTACAAAAAAATTTCCCTTTCTCTTTACGTTTTGAAAAATAGTTTGAAAAAAAAAGTTTTTTTTTTCAAATCATTATAAATAAAAAGAAGTTAATTGAGTAAACATCGAAGGGTTCTTTGCTCTTGAAAAATGTGGCCGGAAGTGTTTGAGCGGTGCGAAGGAGCGTAACTGTGAAGTGTGAAGTGAAAGTGACTAAATTTCTGGATGATGTTATAGAGGAGAAAGTCTTTTACCCTACCTTAACCCATCCCAAAGTGTCTCAGAAGAGACTAAAAAGACGTTATTGACGTTTGTCTCACTTTGCAAAAGAGACTGATAAAACGCAAAACCGAAAGAGATAAAACAAGCTAAGTGATCTTTTTCCGGAGAAAGTATTTTGGAAAAAGCAGAAAGAAAAAGAATGACACAAATTCTCTGTCACCATAAAAATAGGCGGCCTACCTCTTTCTAAGAAAAGTCTTTTTTTCTAAAAAAAAAAAAATCTATTTTCTAGAAATAGCTCTCCCATATTTCGCTCAAAACGCTTCAAAGGAAATCGCTGGAAGTAAATACGCTTCAAGTATAAAGAGTTGTACAAACTAAGCAATGGCAAACTAAAGTGCAAAGAGTAGAGAAAATTAATTTGGGACATTGAAGAGACGTAAAATTTTAAAAAGTGTTTTTCAGCTTTCTCTTTAGAAGTTCTCCATTTCCCCCTTCCTTTTTTACGGAATTCATTTCCCAACTCTACCCTTGTGATTCATTAAATTTTATTAACACAAAAATTTCCCTTTCTCCTTCCCTCACAAGCCCTTCGACGTGCGTCACTTCCAAAAAAACATTTTAAGGGCAGAAAACTTCACAACAAAAAAAGTCTGCGTTTGTAACGCTTGTCAAAGTCACCCGGCTTCAGTCTAAATTCCAAAAATTAATCTCCTCAAAGGATATTGATGTTGAAACCTGTTCATTGATTTTTTTTGAATACTAAGGTTATTAACCTAATATTATACTTTTGATGATCAATTTGGAGAAAATTTGGTGGAAATTTTTGAAAAAAAAATTATGTAAAATAATGAACAAATCGGCGGAAACTAGAGAAAGAGTACAAAAGTTAATCCTCCAAATTAGTTCAAGTTTGCAAAAATTTATTACATAAAATTTATCAACAAGTTTTAATATAAAATGTTATTTGAAAATTGAAAAAATTTTGCTCCTAGTAAATACATGTCTCCAGAATATACCGCCTGGTAATTCATTAACTTTTCAAAATTCAATTTCACAGTTTTTTGCTCTTAAGCTTTATAATAGTCGGACATAAAAAATGTAGAGAGCCGGGAAGTTTAACATTCAAAATTTTATGAATTTACTTTAGGTAAATACAGATGACCAAGTGGTAGGTAAAATTGTTTTGAAACTTTAATTCAAATAGATCTGCAGGGCAAAAAATTGTCGAATGTGGTCCAAGTGACAAAGTTTGCTAATCCCAGTCTTTATCTCTTTTGTGAAAGTAGTAAAAGAGATTGGTTGGATTTACAGTCTTAGAAATGTTGTGGAGATTTGAATCTCGCAGACAAAGTGAAGTCATAAACTGTGAACTGGACCCGGCAAAACCAAACTGTTCAATTTTAGGACAGTTGTAAAACTGGACTTTTCCTGGAAAATCATGGAAGCAGCTGGACGACAAACTCCAGAATTCCATTATCCGAATTCTCCAGAAAAAAATATGCTTTCTCTTTCTCTCTTACCTTTTTTACAGTTTAAGTTTTGTCGTAAAGCATAAATACGATTGTTCGATTTTTGTGATGAGCAAAGGTACGCGCGTATTTTTAAACCAAATAAACGTAAATTGTACCCTTATATCCCTCTACCTTCACTTTCTACTTTCACTCTCAAAGTTGCGTAAATGTTTAGGGGATCAGGATCATTTCCATTGAATTTGCATTTGAATTCATGAAGTGAAGCAGGAAGGAAGAATTCAATTTGACTTCCCGCTTTCCAGAGTTGCTTTGAATCGCTTTTAGGAAGATAAGAGCAAAACGGAAGTGAAAGCGGAAAGAAGGTGTGCAAACTAGCAATTAGAAAAATACAGTCCTGGAAAAAAATTTTGTTCCACCAAGATATTTTGGGATAATTATTTTATTAACAAACCCAGCGACCTGGTTTAGTAGTATAAGTTACTCCTTTTACTACTGAATTCATTGCAAAAAAGAAAGCTAGGAAAAGTTAAACCGTTTGGGAGAAATCGAAGAGAAAGTGGAAAGAAAGTAAAGAAAGCTGGCAAAAATTTTTGTTCCACTCTTAGAATTATCCACGTTATCGTTAAAATTTCAGGTAATATTATGAAAATATGTAACAATTAATATTTAATTGAGCCTCCTTTTGCCAAAACAAGCTCAAACACTCGTTTATTCAGCGATTTCGCCAAAGTTTTGAGGGTCCTACTCGGAATCGCTTCCTAGGCATCTTCCACTGCCAATTGGAGCTCATCTGAGTGCTGAATTGTCTCCCATTTGCGTAAAATTGTCTAAGAAAGTATCCCCGTAAGCTTTTAAGTCCGGGGAGTGTGCCGGAGAGGCCATTACTGGTACTCCATGGCGCTGAAAGAACGCCATGGTTGACCACACAGTGTAACAGCGGGCGCCATCTTGCTTAAATTCCCACTTTCTGGCGCCTAAAAAGTTGAATTCAGGCAGGAAATTGTCTCGCAAGTGCTGTTGGTACTCCAGGGAGTCTTGTCATGGGGTTGCAAAGGCCAGTTTTGGTTTGCCGCGGTAGCTAAATGCTGCCCAGATCAAGAAGTACCCGCCCCCAGTATGGCGCTTTGCGAAAATAAGCTCTTTTTTTTTCTAGTCGTGCCAATAGACACGGTAGCCATCAGGATCATCCAAAATTTACTTTTGTTTGTCAATTCAGAATTATTTTTTTCATTTTCGACCATTTCCGATGTTTTCTTTGTCCCACTCCAACCGACGCTGACGGTGGGTTTCCGTAATAGGCGGTAATAGGCACCTTTCCCAAATTTTTCTTAAGTTTAAGTGGCGTACTGTGGTTAATAACGTTGCGTAAGGTCCTCAGCGACACTTCAAGCTGCAAATTGTGCTTGATTTGAGCTGACGATGAGCATGAGTTGCTTGCTTATCGCAAAATGAGTAGACGAGTAGGTGGAGTCACAA
>JAQFYP010000277.1:0-27154 GCA_034694865.1 Bilobella braunerae | reverse complement strand
TTTCGTAGCCTACGCTGAAAAGTTAAGTTTTACAAAACGAATCTTGTAAAAGGTTCAGCGTGCCTTGACTTAAAAAAAGTTTATTTGTATGCAAAGTGGCAAGAAGCTACTTTGCAGAGAATTCTTTGGAAAAATAAATAAATGAAGGACTTTGAAAGTTTATCAGCCTGTAATTTTGAGCGCCCTTTTACTTAATCCGTATGACGAACTTTTTCTAGTTTCAAAATTACTTGAACAGTACATGCCTCGAGACACGATCCGTTCGTTAGCGACTGTAGCGATTTTGTCGCTCCAGAACGACTGAATTCAGTCTCTAGCGACTGAATATGGTTGATGGGTAGTCACTCACTAGAGACAATATAGTCACCGAATTCGGTCGCTTTGTCGAAGTAATAAGTCCCTTTTCTGGTCAAAATATTTCCAGGAAATATTGTTTAAAAATTTTCTAACATTAGTTTTTACAACATGTAACTTCTACTTCTTCAATTCTTCACTTTCTTTCTTTCGTTCAGGTTAGGTTAGGTGTGAATCAAATCATAAAATCAAACAAGTGAACTTTGCTTAATTAAGAGAAAGTAATTTACCACCAAGGATCATGGCTCATTGCTCGTGTTAAGTTGTTGCGTACCTAAAGTGAGGCGCATGAGCGAATAAAGATCATTCGTAGTACTTTATCTTTAATAATATTCCTTTCCAGATGTAAGAGCTTTTAAAAATTCATTCGCAGGAAGTTTTCTCTAAATTTCTCTCTTTGCTTTCTCCACGCTCACTTTCACCAAGGCGGAAACCCAATGGAGAGGAAAAGGGAAATTATGCTCTGCCTAAAATATTCAACCCAAAATTCTTTGGGCTTAGAGCAGAAGGCATGGAAGAAAGGAACAAAAGAAAGCAAGTGTCATTTGACTCAGATTTTCCCATTTGCTTTCTTGGATGCTGGAGCATCTGCTCCTCATCTCACATTGTCAAATTCATCCAGCTCAACGTTTCTTTATGTGAAAGTTAAATCTCAAAAACTGAAATAAAACTTTCTTAAGAAAAGAATAATCTCGACATTTTCTCTGTATTTGACGAGCTCAACTGGTTTCGACGCCTTTTTTTTTTTTACAGAATCGATCCCAGATTATTGTCTCATGTGTCAAAAATGGAGAACTTTGAAAAGTCTTGAGACATCCCTGTCGCTTGTTCTAAAAGGAGTAATCAAATACGCAGAACTTTTTTTGAGTCGTTACAGTCTGAAAGAACCCCTACAAAAAATTTCACAATTTTATCGCAAAGATCAATATCTGGGTTAAGGAGGATACGTGTCTCGAAGACAGAAAACTTTACTTCTAATAAACTCCAAACAAAAATTATAGCCTTGATTTTAGAAGAATCAAAGTTTTGAAAAATTTTAAGCAGATATAATGACGCAGAGTAAAAGGACGAGATTGATGAGTCGTTTACAACTTAATACCAATAGCAAAACAAGCCATTCAAGGACTAGAGTGATCTTAAGTAAAATCGTCGTCAAAAAGCGTGACCCATAATCTATGAAATAAAATGATGCATCAGAAACAACTCATTCAAAAGCGAAGCTTAACTCACGCTGTCGACGCACACTACAAGTTCGATTATAAGATCTTATGATTACAGCTGTACAAGAAATCGAAAGCCGACGTTAATTTGTGTTGATGAGGGATAGGTATAAAATAAGAAGGAGTTTCTAGTTGGTGACGTTTGAATGACTAAGTTTCCGGACGCATTTGGAATTAGTGAGGCTTAGAATATACGAATGCTGTCAGTGGTGGGTGGGAAGATTAATTATTCTACATTTAGTATTTAGTAGCGGAAGACAAGGGGGCCAAACAATGGTCCAGCCCTTCGTTCCCGCAATTTATCTTCTAATCTTTGGTCATGAAGATGCCCACAAACCTCTGAACAAGACCAGGAAGAACCTCTTCAAGTGGAAGATCAGACCCAAAGACAATGAAAACATCCCTCTTCAAATCCTATATACTGCTCTACCACAAATCTACAACAGAAATAAGGCACAATTTAACCAGATCCAACTCCCCTAATTTCTACCGGGTGTCCCGGGAAATAGCTCCACCAAATTCAACCCCTACATCTTCTCGGACCATTAGGATTCATCAAATGTTAAAATGAGAACGAAAAGAAACAGAAAAGAAGGAATGGAAATCATGGACTGCTATAAAAGAAAGTATCAAACACTGTAATTTTGGACCCAAATTAGCTTTTGATATCTATTTAATTTCTTTAAGAAATCAAACGTAAGCAAGTTACTAATGAAACAAGTTTCCCAGTAATATACCAAAAGAAATTTCCTACTTAACCTTATAAAAAATGTTCTCGATCAACGCCACCTTCCTTCTTTCTGTTTGGCGTTAGAAACGCATGATTTCCGGAGTGAACTAGAGAAGCAATGTGGTTGAATGCCATGCTTTTGATATTATTAAAGCCAGGCATGCGTACTAGGATTTTGAAAAAAAAAATGAATCAAATCCGCCAAAATCGCGTGACTCATTTTTCGCTCTGTCAAGCCACACGGCGAGCAGAGCATTGACTGGTTAAGAAATAAATAAAAATTCAAATAGACAGGGAAATAGATGTTAGTTGAAGTCAAAGAAATACATGGTTGAAGATTATTATTAGGTCCAAATCCAAATACCGAAATGTTTTTGTATTAGGTTTGCACGGGTGAATCAAAACACCCGGGAACTGAAGGGCTCTGTCGGTAGCTAATAAAAACTAAAACCGGGGACGGAGAGCCAATGAAAAGCAGAAGAAAGACAACGGGGACCTTAGATATGTTGGAATTTGGAGAAAGACGTGAGAGGCTATTGTGCCAAATTAATCTATTATTCACCATCACGTCTCATCTAAATTATTTATACGGGCCAAACATCAACGAAAGAGCCAATACAAAGTTCTAAGAAGAATTTAAAGCCATTCTAAATTATTCGATGTGGTCACAAGTTCAATAGAGATCGCATTCCTAAAGTAACTATTTCCAGGTTTCAACATTCTTGGAAAGCTCTAGAGAAATTAGCATTCAATAGTTGGTTAACTATTCAATATTCGCCCATAATTGCAACTCCCTTCAAAAAGTTAAGAAGTTTTGAAAATCTGGCTCGGGCTCATAACTTCTGCGCATTACTCCTTCCAAATCAGCTTCCAAATTTGAAATGCCTCAAATCATGAAGATCAATGAAGATTCTAATTCTAGAAAATACTTTTAATTTGATTATTTTAAAGATAGGTAATGTTTTAGTTCAGTCAATTTAAAAATTTAAATCAATTTATGAATCTCAAACTAATTAATAAAATTGCGATTCCGCTACAGTCATGATTTATATTGTAAGTAATACCTTTGATATTTGAATATCAGAACTTTCTCTGCTTTCTCTTCAAAATTAGACTTGTGATTAAATCCAATTTCCTGCTGAAGACTTAGACGATGATTGAGAATTTTGTAATTAAACTTCACGGCAATCAGATTTTGGGAAATGGAGATCTGTTAATTTCCTCCCACCAAAAACTAAGCCCTTTAATTTCCTTATGTTTCCAAACTAACCCTGACTAAGGACTTAAGGGCTGTCCCTTAAAATCTAAAGATCTCGTTGACTTAATTGGAGAGAAATCATCATCCCCAAGAGAATTTTCAAGCAGAAATCAATTCCTGTTTTCACAACCAGCAAAAAGCATCCAATGAAGGCTTCAAAGTATTCATTTACCTTCTTCCAACAAAACAATAATTCGCTTTCCCCAACTGCGCCTCTATGTTTTCTAACTTCTTCATGTAATGGTACATCAAGCAAAAAGTGAATACAATTCTAGAATCTCAAGCACTATCTTTTCGTCGGCGTTATTTTGCTATTATTTTATATTGATTCTAAAGGTATCACATTTCATGGTTTTCCCACTTTTTCAAATGTTTCCCTTTCCATTTGAATG
This sequence comes from Bilobella braunerae, assembly GCA_034694865.1. NCBI lineage: Eukaryota > Metazoa > Arthropoda > Collembola > Poduromorpha > Neanuridae > Bilobella > Bilobella braunerae. The sequence continues at coordinate 23,200 of JAQFYP010000277.1, read as the reverse complement.
CTTTCAACTCGCATTGTTGGTTGTTGTCAAGAATCTACTTTCTTTTCCTACACCAAGTCAGTCCGGAAAATTCCAAAATTCCAAACTTAAAATTCAACAAACGAAAAATCAACTGGACACAGTGACACAATCCGCAAAACACGTTTCCAATTTTCTCGACTTTTCGCATTTGTTACAGTTCATCTCGAAATTCCGACACAACTCTTACATTCATTTTTTTTTTCATTAAAGAACCGTTTCAAACCTAACACGTTTTCGAAGAGCAGAAAAACTTCCAGAAACAAAATTTGCCAACTCACTTATAGTGGATTTTTCTCTGCATTCGGGGATACGATTATGAATTTAATTTAATGTATAATATCGTAGGGAAAAATTCCAGTTTTTCATAGGAACATTTTGAAAGGTTTCTACTGTACTAATGCAAATTTGCTCGATTGAGCTAAATTGTTGAGAAGGGATGCATAGTTCATTTTTGTATAATCTATTCTTCTAGATGGGAGTAGAAGGGACCGCAAGGGAATCAATCAGTCTTCCTGTCACTTGGAAGGCTGGTTGCGGGGAAGCTTAAAGAGCACATGGATTCCATTTTGCTTGCGATTCAGCAGCGATAAACCTTTCTAAAGGTTGCATTTTACGTTTCCACTGGACGGGGAGTTTCTAGTGGCAGCATGTAATTTGCAACCACGGAAAACGGAACAGAAAAGGAGAAAACGGAGGGGAAAGCCAGGCAAAAGAAAGGAACTTTTTTAGACACGAAACCCCAAACAGTCCAAATCATGATATGCAAGTTGACCTATTTCTAAAAGAAAAAAACTTAACTTGGAATGACATGTAAGTTATAAAAATAGATTTGTCCCGACATCGCCGTAGTTTTCCCAATTTGCTCTGATTTCCATACGCTGTAACCAAGAAATTGTATTCATGAAATGTTTGTATGAATGTTTGGTGAATAATATACGAATATCTGCAAAGATGATATTCGTATTATTGGTTTTATTCGAGATCCGATTTAATCTAAGCACCCTACGATATTACTAAAAAAGCGTACTTGATACTGAAAATACTTTTTTAAGAATCAAGTGCCTATACTACTACACAAACAAGTTTGGTTTGAAACAAATGATAACTACACCGTTGCCGCCATGCGTATTCTTCTAGTCGTGCTCTCGGCTTATGTTCAAATTGGAATTATTCCGTATTTATCATAACAAATTCAGTAGCATTCAAATAGAATAAATCAACTGTGTTGAAAAATATCAAAAGGATGCTTTTAAATCTGAAGCTTGATTTGCGGTTTATCCTTCCTCCCTACATGCTGCTAAATTTGGGAATGCTAACTGATAAAGTTTTAATATGCTCATGAAGTTCTTTGTGAAAAAAAGTACTACACAAAATTATGCCTTTCCTACTTTCTCCTCTTTCCCGTCAATTCCCCGAGAGGTTGAAATTAGACATTTCCGGTTCCGTTATATTTATGTTTGTGGTTGAGTCTAGTGAAAGTAAAAGGGTGCATTAGGAGAAAGTCATTTTTCCCTATCTCCGGATCACTTAAAGTGAAATCCCGCCTTTTTTTGATCTTGGATGTGTAGGAAGTGGTGGGATGATGGTTGGGTCCCAGGAGAGAGGGCGAGTGGCCCAGTGAGCGGTCAGAAGAGGTCTTCGGAACCTAACTCGCCCTCAACCTAACGTAAACCTAACTGAAGTTGAGTATAGACCTAATCTTAATGGCATTAATATTTTAACTTCTGCCAAATGGACGGAGAGGCGGGAGGGTTTGAAAAGGGCAGAAACACTAGATCTCACAAAGTCCACTTATCAGATCCAAATCCAAGGAGATTACCTCCTTCCAACGAGAAAACTAAACACGAACTCCACTTTCTCTCTCCACAACAGAAACGGCGCTACGACTTTCACTCCATTTTTATTTCACAAACTCACTTTATCCAGCACTACTTTCTCCGCTAACTAAATTCTGCAAAGTCTCTGTACATTTGAACAATGTAATTGGGCATGCCAAGTCCTTGAGCATAGGAAGTCAATCCAAGGTCAATCCCTTTTCTCCCACAGTCTCCCACCCTCTAGCATCAAAATTAATTTCCTATTGAACCCTTATCTTCTTCCAATAAATCTTCTAATCCGCTTCAAACAGAACAATTCACAAAACCGACTCCACTTAGAAATCATTGTGCGTTGTCTGAGATAATATACTCAACATTAAAAGAACCTGAAGTAACAAAAAAATATTTCACAGTCAAACAAAATTCGAAGTAGCAGAAAATTAAAGCAAAATCTTTACAGGGTTTACATACGATTTCATAGAGTTGAATCCAAAACTATAAGGGTTTACCTCCTAAATTACTGTTTTTTGAAACTATAAGAAGATATTACGAAGCAATTTCAACTATCCTAACGTTAAGGATAACAGTGTGGACATGCTGGAAAAGAAAATAAGTATTTCTCTATTGGGTTTTGCCAACACCATCAGTGGCAATAATTTAAGTGCTTGTTTGAAATAACTTTAAATTAGTAAATAATATTGGGCCTCGTTTAATTGAGCTGTAGGATGCAGGTGGTGTATGTGGGGAAGATGAAGAATTTGGGAATAATTGAAATTTGGTTGAATAAATTTACTGAGCTGGGAAAAGTAAGTGGAGGTTCCACTTGAGTATAAATTTTGTGTTTTACCGCAAATCCTTTGGGAGAGAGAGAGAGCTCTTGTGATTAGTATCATTTGACCAAAGTGCCTAGATTTAGAGGCAATTACGGCCTAAGCAGATGCATCTTCTGGCCTCATGTGTCCTAATTCTTTTTGGACGGGAAAGCAGGGAGGTTTAGAAAGTCAGTTGAAATTGGAATAACTCTCCTGCGGTTTACTTCCGTCCCCTAAAGTGTCTCATCCAAATCCCCATTCCAAACAATATTCTACATTATTCCACACTCAAACAAAGGGAAACATCATACTCAAGCCCTGTCGCTCTGTCTCAATCTTTCACCCTCACACTCCTTTCTCACAGGAAACTACCAAAGTCACCAAAATTTTTTAACCTGATGTTTTCTGACATAATGATACACTAAAGCACAAAATTGTGTGATATAAATTGTTTCACTGTCACCTATTCCACGATACTTTATAAATTATTATGTTTGATATTCTTTCAGGGAGAGGAGAAATAATGGAAAATTTGCGATTACAAAAATTCCTGAAATTCAGTTACCAATAATTTGTACTGCACTGAATCAATGTAAAAATGAATATTGAAGTAAATCTAAAATTAAAGTAAAACGATTATGAAACACTACTACTACTGCTCGTTCAATTTCGCTGCTTAATATTTCAGTTTAAATTCATGTGAGATGCATCTGCCGAAATGAAACCTCTTCGCTACTTTGGTGCGCCGGGTTGTAAAGGGGTTTATTTACTTCACTTGTCAGATTCCTTGAGAAATAAAAACCAGAAGAGAGAAAGGTATGTATGGTCCAGGGACGACGCTGCGGATCTAGAAAATGCTTTTATACCCTCCCGCCACTACTACATTTTACAAACCGCCACTTTTGGATCCCGTGAACATTACCTAAATTCATTCCTCCTATCGATTTCCACCTTGGCTTTCACCTGACGATGAGCTAGCGAAACGCTGGGATGAAACCGTGGGATAGTTCCTCGGCTCTCTTTAGCCTCGCCTTGGCACTCACACGTCCCACGCCCAGTCCTTCTGACGTCCTCAAAGGGGAATGGAGCCACTCACGACCAAAGGGGTTGATGCCTTTTCATAAATAAAGTAGTAAACATCCTGCGATACCGCCATCCAACACCACCAAAAATTCTGTCACAACTAGACCCACCTTCATCTTTTACCGAATGTCGACTTTGGTAAGGGTCCTCTAGTAGGAACTCCTTGGCAGAATAATTTTTAAACCATGGGGTTTAAACCAAGTACTTAAGTATTGTGCCATCGCGCGAATTTTTCGTTTTTAGCTTTCTTCCGCCCCACCTAATTTCATATTTTAAAACCCTCAAGGCAAAAACAAGAGAAAAAGTGCTTTTTGTGATCCCCTGTCTTAAGGCCCAGGCCTTCATTCCTCATTTCGGAGGAGCGCAAAGACTGCTTTTTAGCATCCTCGTAAAATGGATCAAACAGTAGAGGCTCTACTGGGGTTAAAGAGAAAATGCGCCAGGAATTTATATAAGGTGAATTATTACGGCGGAAAGATACCCTCTCCGTTTTGAGAGAAAGTAGAAATCCAGCGGCTTTTTTTTTAATGCGAAGGAAAAGCCTACTCGCCGTGTTCGAACAGAAAAAAGTGCGTTTAAATAAACAAATGCTAATTAGCGTCTGACTACTACTGAACCACTTATTTCTCTACAATTCCGTATGTTTTTAAATCTCAAAAAGTTTGAAAGTAACCAAGACATCTAACCCTGCTGAGATCAGCCATTTGCCGTGGAGAGAACATATTCTGGCAATTGACATTACCTTAATTTCTCCTTCTTTTAAAAAAAATTAGGTTTTAAGCTTCTCTGTGAACTCTACAGATGCGCTCTCATTCTTTTTCTAAGAAGAAAACCGTCTGATCTGATTATTAAACTCGATGGGAAATTAAACAAAGGAAAACAAATAGAAAGTCTCCTCGCTTCACTGCTTCTTAAATGGGAATTTCAAAGTTTTGAGGAAGAAAAAGCAGTTTAGTTTTTTAGAGAAACTCCATTGCCTTGTTTTTCCCTTTTTCCGCAGTGACTGCTCTCATTAAAGTTCAAACTTTAGAATTGCAAAAACTTGAAATGCAGAACTCAAACAAAGCTAAAGCTGCACACTTCAATCCACTTAATCCGCTGATCCCGAGAAAGTGGAAGGGAAGCTAGGAGGTATAAAGATTTAAGCAAATAGACATAAAATGTTTATTATTTGTGCTTTTCATTTTACGACCAGTTGATGCTAATTCTACCATGCGCTTTCCAGGTCCCCTTTAGCCTTGGGCTTATTTTACATTTCAAATATTATAAAAGTCTAACTCGATTTCAAAGTGAACACCAATTATTTTTTTAACTTTTTCATACATATAAAGTAACAAGTACTAATTGAGGCTTGTTTGAAATTTATTAATTTGAAATTTGAATTATTTTGTGTTCAAATCCTAGCCTCTCTCCTCTAGGGCGTTTCTAAACAAACATGATTTGTTGGGGGAAAACGTGGATAATTATGACAAAAATTACGGCGAAGGGATGGGAAGGACTTGGTGAAATTGGAGACCACGAACAAAAAAAAATAGAATGCTTTTCTCTTTTCAAACTTCAGAATTCTCCTTGTCTCGTTTAGATTAATGAGGTTGAGGCAATTAGGCTGATTGTAAAGTGGATCAATATCAGTTCTTTTGTGATACAAGGAGACACCGACGGAGCTCACCCCATGGCCTCACCTCTCCTTTTCCAAACGGAATTGTTTGTCTAAAAAAACCTTACGTAGATTGTGGATAGTAGATGACACTCCGGCAACCTGTTGTTCCCTATTTTCTGGCCTTCTGTCAGCTACCCTTAGAAGAAAGCTTTGGCAAACGCTAACCCACAAACTTCTCAAAGATGAGACAAGCTCAAAAGAAACTTTTTCTCACGCCTCTCCCCATGTCCTCATTTCTTTTGAACCTCCATGACTTTCACCCAGCAAACTCTTTGCCAACAAAATTCAATCACCTCTAATTTACTTCAAATGAAAGTCCAACTAAATGTCAGTCTAAATTACCGTTCATTATTGCCGTAGTTAATTCAAGCTGAGACTTACAGGTAAGAACCATGGAGCATAATATTATGATGCAAAGCTCGCATCTAAATAATTTTTTAAATAGATGAAAATTGCAGGAAGCAAAATCTATCGCTCTCGATTAGGTTTTTTGGGGAATCGGAAAGTACTGTCAGCGGTGTCTTTGGAACCAAAACACTCTAAGAAATGCGTACGGATATGGATCCCTAATTAGCACCTTCTGGTTAGAATTGGCACTTTGGTAAGTTCATTTGAACGGTTTAGGCTTCGCAAAGCCACACATTTTGTAATGAGAAAATAGTATCTTACGTCTTCAAAGACAAAGGGATCCACTTCTTCCAGAACTTTTCCATATATTGTCTCCTTCTGGATTCCAGTTTTCTTCTTGCTAGCCTTGGAAGGTTTCTGTCCATTTCCACCTGAGTTTCCACCGGTTGGTTCTTCTTGGACGCGGAGATCTGAAGGGGTTGGAGGCCAAAATTTTAGAAAAAATGGTTTAAATAGTTTTTGTATCGGTCCGGTATTGGGCTCCTTTGCGGAGGCATCATCAGGTGTCGGCGGTCCGTTGCCAGTGGGTCCGCCGGGACTCGGGGGAAGTGGCGGACTCTGCCTGCCACCGTCCCCGCCCTCAACGCTCCCCATGCTCTCAGGCTCGTCGTAAATTCTCGTGGCGAGTGACACGGGAAGGTCATCAAAGAGGCTGGGACGGCGTTGAGGGGCCTTTGGGGGCGGGGTACTGTCTGGGGAGGGAGAAGAACTACCTCTTTGGCTACCGCCAGCGCCAGCTCTCCGACTTGATTTTCCTTTGGGCAGTTCCGGAAGTTCATGTTGCTCCTCTTCATAGGTCAACATTGCCAAATCCGTAAACAGGAAAGGGAGAAAACAATATAACTTTCTCTTTTAAGAATCAAGAATGTCGAAAATATTTGAACACAATCAGCAGCGGAGTACTTATACGCACTGTTTCTGGAAATGGAAATACTGGTGACAGAAGCGAAGAAGTGGAATGATGTTTGTTTTCTGGAAGTTTGCACAGAAATTATGTCAAAATTCTGTTGCCATGTGGATGAGAAAGGAATGCAGAAATCTTCATGAATTCCTTTGAATTCCAGGATGAGAGTTTCAAACGCTTGGAATAAAATATTTAAAACTTTTTTCTCAAAAGTTTTTTTAATTATTGCACCGCGAATCAGAAGATTCTTGTCTCATTATCCATGTGAAGAGCGTCAAGTCGGACAATTTGGTCTAAAAGAAAAACTAACTTGCAAGCGAGGCCAGTTCGGTTTCCTTTTGTCGCGGCGTATTCAGACGAAAATGAAAATTGAAGTCAACGTGCTGAGCAAGAAGATTGGCTAAATTCTCGTCTTAACTTGAAAAGCAATGACAAGTTGGTTTTTGTATTTTGGCACAGAATTCTCCAGAGAACCCTGCCCTTTTGCTGGAATCCATTTTCCACGGTTTGGCTTATCCCACTTCATCATGCTGGCAGAATAATAAATCAACCGCGTTAGAGCCTTGCAACAATATCAAGTACTTTCTCCAATTTCTCAGCTTTCACCACATTTACACGCACAAGCTCGGACAAGGCCTCTATTGTTCTACGGCTCATTCCCACCCTCACCGCCACTGATTCTTGACTTTTGTAAAAATGAATAATCACATCCGAGGTGGGAGGCAGAAGTTGATGATCCAGAAATTCAAATGAACCCGCCCTGGAAACCTCCATTCCTTTCACTTTCACTCTTCACAAATCCCACTACCCCCAAAAATTGAAAAGGAAACCGTCGACATTTAAATGACTTCATGCCCCACTGCCACTCTATTGTCTTTCATCAAGACGGAAACTTACCTTTATCGGAAGAAATTAACTCAATTTTTTTTAACTCACAGTTACTTCACTCCATTTAAAAAAAAACAATCCATCGAAGCAGAAAATACTTGCCAAAAAAAATCCTGCACTCTACACTTTTTTCTTAGAAGTCGCATGCAGTTGTGATGGTTGCTCGCTTCGATGGGGTTTCGAGGCCGCAAGATCACTTTTAGTAGGTCTAATTCCCTAAAAAAATAGTGAATAGATTTTGAATGCCTTATAAATTATAACGAGTCTATTTTTTATTTAGAAGTTGCCTTTCTTTTTCAAAGGAAGGGCTAGCTTCTTCTAGAGCACATTGAGTTGCTCTAGGGGAATGAAGCTGAATGAGGGAAATTGTCCTGCTCTACGTCTCACTTTCTCCGACAATAATCCAAAGGCATAAGCTTTTGCTTTCTCCCTTTGCTTTCTCCAAGTAGCGTTTCAAGCTACCGCTTCATGGCAGCTGCGCTTTTCCAAACAGTTTCACTTTGAATTTTCCCTTTACTTTCACCAAGAGTGGTTAGGCAAGAGCCCACTCCTTTTCCTCCAAGCCAAAACGCTAACTTTCAGAATGTATACACCTGAGCGAGTAGCCTTGTTTTTAGGTTTCTTCATTCTTGAGCTTTTAGACGAAATAATAAGAAGTCTCTCCTGAGGTGGTCGTGAGACCAAAATCTCTGCTTCTAATCAATTTCTCCCTTTTGTCATTCCGCACACACGGCTTTGGTGGAGACAGAAACAAAAGTCCAAGACACTTCTGCTGGAGGAAGTCCTGGAAAAGAAAAAAAAGAAGAGGCGCTTGGGGCGCTTTCAGCGCAGAGTCTGGAAGAATTTGAAGAATAACAAGGGCGGATTTGAGTGCCTGGAGAAAGTCTTCGGTGAAGAACGTTGGGCTTATCCCAAGAAGGATGAAGGCAAGGAAATTGATAATGGAACTCGAGGAGAACCTGTTGTTTCGCATGTAATTTCAGTCTTAATCTACCGTCGCTTTACGCTGAATAAAACAATAGATTTAAATGCCCCAATTTATTATTTCGATTCAACAAACTTCTTCAAACTTTTTCAGCCAGAATCAGCCTGCCGCACAATGCTTTGCGTTCCCCTTCGCGTAATTAGCTCAATTATTTTAAACAAGGGTTAATTCAACAAGGTCGAATAAACGATCCATATACAGCTTAATCCGCCAATCACCATTTAGCGATACTAATCGGTTGATGAAGTACGATATCAGAATGGTTAAAAACACTGGGATCGAGAAAATAAGAATAAAAAAACAATTACCGTGAAAATATTGCGAAATTTTATATCCTGTTTCACTAGTGCTTTGGGAGAAATTAATTTAAAATTTTGTGTAATCTTTAAATGCGGTTGTGTTTCATTATCAAATAGTATAACTCTAAACAATAAATTATAGTGTAGCATAAACAAATATTTGCTAAATATGAATTCATAAATTATAATTTGTTGGTTTCTCGTTTTCAGAAAAGTTTTCAAATTTAGACTATCAGAATTAATTATAAAAAAAATGCCTTTGGGAATTGTACTTAACATTACTTATTACAATGGTATCCGTTCTCAAAATGATCTTCCACCTCTTCAGATTCTTGTGCTTGTATTACCAAAAAGTCCACGCAAATATTTGTCTACGCAAATCATGTCACCGAAAAACGAATTTTAAATTTCTTGTGTTTGACTTTCCTCAACATTTTGGATACTCTTCTATGGAGCCCTTTTTCGTGGAACAGTAAAATTGGATAAATAATATCTTTGTTAGGTTTAAATTTCCGGTCCTGAATTGAATTCAGCTTCCACTCCAAGCTTGCCAACTGCAACGTTACTTCAACGAAAACTCTATTTCCTAGGGTCTTTGAATACTGAATTTTTCGCACAAAGTCATTCTTTTTTCTCTTTTTTGCAATATTGTGCACAACGTTATTCTTATTTTTGCCTTTTGCTAGAGAACTCCCATTTCATTTCTCTAAACGGCAGTACGAAATGATCCCTTGAATTAGTTCTATTTCCTAACTTCAGCAAAGCCACCAGAGAGCTCTCTGTTGAGTGACATGAGTCAAATTGAGAGAAAGCAGGAAGGACTCGACGTTTTCATCCTTCGAATACTTTCTCCAAAAAACCAACTCCTGACTCATAGACCAACAATTTCAAATTCATCATTCGAGCTTTAAGTCATAACTCAGCTTAGAAGTCAAATGCTCGGAAACAAATAGCTTTCGTTTAATTTTAGGAAACATTTCTTAAGAGATCGATTGACACACACGCCATTTCATAATTATGAATGACTCTGTGAGAAAGCCCTTTTGGGTCATTTTCAGTTTCTTATTAGTTGCAAAAGGTACAAACGCCTTTTTTCATCTTAAGATGATCCCGAGGCCAACTTCTGAGACCTTGCGCCTTTGTGACTTTACAGATTTTTCTTATCTGAACCTTATCTTACCTGCCCTGAGGTGATGCTCAGGAAGGAAAGAAAGGGAAAGTAACCCTTTCCATGCCTAATAATTAATTAACACTTCTCTGACATAATTAAAGCCATATGCCATTATCACACTCTCCTGATCAAATTCAGAACAAGGGCCTTCGGCACACTATCAAACCAACAAAAGGGCCACTTCTTCTCATCAATTCTTTATAAGGTTTCCCTTTTCCCGCGAAACTAATTTACAGATCCACTAACAAGAAATGGAAGAATGGGATGGTCGGGAATAGACTGAAGGAAAATCCAAAGGAATTATGCAAGTGCAAAATTCAGTCCCCCCAGTGCCTCAGCATCCCCCAGCAGGATTCCCTGTGCTAAACTCGTGCTTTCATTGTTGAAAAATTAGATTTTAAAGATCCCAAAGGACAAACTGGAATTTGCGAATTAACCTTTCCCTTCTTCTTTCTGCCATGCATTTTCCATGGAGTATACGGCCGGCGGAGGAGAAACTTTTTTTAGGGAAAGAAGTACGGAAGACTGAAGAATTGGAAAATGAGAATGAGACCTGCATATTTAAAATGCTTTTAAAAAGGAGAAAGTCTCAGCGCCTAGTTTTCCTTTGCTTTCACCTACTGTTTCTGCGTTTACTTTCACTAAATTCTCAATTCCGAATCCAATTTAGGAAGCTGGAGGAGCAGTCAGTTGAGGATTGGGGTTAACACGGGGCATAGGGGCTTCACGGGAGGAGGAATCTGCTGTGGGCATTATTATAATTTTATTAATAATTCATTTTACGTTCCAATTTACTTGTTAACAGGGAGCCTTGATAAACTGGACTTTCACCTTAACAGAGTATTTGCATGAAATACTCTCCGCTTTCTCCCAGAGAAAACATTTTGTATAAGTAGGTGGGGAATGGACGGAATCCAATACTTAATACGTACAAACACATTTTCTAAATTCCTTTTTAGCACATGGCTCGGCACAGCCACGCTTGCTGGAGCGCGTAGATGGGAAAGAGGAAACACGCCATCGGAATATAGACTTTTGCTGGAGTTCAGGAAGTAAGAAACCCATTGGCACGACATTTTCTCCAGGGAGAAAGTAAGCATCAATAGAAAGGAAAGCGGCCTCATTACAATAATTACGCGCGCATAACCCACGGATGCTTGTAGGCGTCGCGCGTGCCTTGACCTTAATTAAATCCTTAGTCATGACCAATCAAACAATCGTTGTCAACGAAGTATTCAAGTAATACTCAGTTGCTAATTCTTCACAGAATTAGTTAGCCGAATTATATAATTGTTGGAATTGTATCTGAAAAACACAAGCTTCTGCTGAGTACAAGAACATCCCAAACGCGTAAGTGAATCAAACCAATAAATTTGATCTCAAACCCACATGCGATTTATGTTCGAATAAATATAATAAGAATAGCTGAAATTTAGAATGAATTATATTTAAATTATTCGTAAATTATAATTCAGCATGTGGAAATAATTTCTCAGAAGTTTGCTTTCTTATTTGAATAGACGTGAGTGGAGTTTCATGTTTTTATAATAATAATTGCTATTTTTAGTGTTTACTTGATCAATAGGGTTACCTATAAAATTAATTACAAAAGAAAGTAGGTTTTGTGGAAATGGCGCTATTTCGCCTTCCAAAGTAAACAAATTTAGTCGTGCACCTGCGATAACTCAAAACTGTTGCATGACTTACCTATCAAATGCTACTAAACCTATATAACCTGTTTTCTTTAGTGGAGGTTACAATTAATTAAATAATATCGTTAAACCAACAAAAATTTATTAGCAAAACGATTTTTTAATTCTGAGTGTTGTTAACTATTAAAAGCATCAACTGCAATTGGCTTCATGCTGACTTCGGTAATTGAGTGTAATTGCATTTCATATTGAAACCAAACTTTGTAGAAGGAAAGTTCAATAACTGCGGGAAATTTGTAAAAAAAAAAAATATAATGAAGAATTTGGTAACGGCGATTGCGCTGTCTTTTGAGAGGCACATCCAATTATTTTTAAATGCAGAGAAAGTCCCCACATTGACGATTGTAAGAAAACTGTGCAAAGTGAAGGTTGTGGGTGACAGTAACTCAGAAGAATATGAGATTTTCAGGTAAGAAATGGATTTTGAGGTAGAAGGTAAAATGCTTTCACTTTCCAGTATGGAAATTTAAAAAAAAAGCAATTCAAAGTCGGCGAGACATAAAGCCCATTTTGCCTTTCCGTAACATAATTCCTATCAGGAGAGAAGGCGGGAGGCTTTGAAGAAAGGAAACGTAAATTCTGGCATCATCATACCACCAATGCCACTTTCATGTTCCCTCGCATCTGACCTGAATTGAAATCCACAAATCGCTCTCGAAGTTTCATAAGGCTTGAATAGGGGACCCATGACCTCGCAACGCAGTATTTAAAAAAAAACAGCTTTTGAATAAACTTTAATAGTACTTTCTAAGCCAATTTATACTATGGATGCCTTCGCTCTCTGGCTGGTTTGGTGAAAGTCAACTTTCGGTGAATAAGCTGGCGTGACAAAGTGAAATGGAAAGTTTAGATAATTTTTTCCCTGTAAGATACAAGTTCCCCTCTCATAAATAAACAGCGCTAACGCTGATGTGGGAGGGACATATGAGGCTCTGTGAGCAATTTATCCCTACTTTTAGTCTTTTAGTCCACCTACTCCTATTCCATCGGAATTGAGCGCGCTAATGGTGTGTCTCAAATGTTAAGTGCTTTCCTAAACTTAATTCTTGATGCAAATCACATACTTTTTGAAGCGACATTTCGCACTTTTCTCTTCACTGCTTTACATTTTCCCTTTGACGGACGCTTTATTCTTTTTCAATACGATATAGGAAATCCCAGCTTAAATTATACCTAAAGCACAGTACTTAAGCTCTAATGTCAAAATGTCAAAATAGGTATACGTTTACTCTAGAAAGCGCGAGTTCGCAATTGTGGCAATTTTTTTTAACTGGAATAAGTTTTCATCGATATGTATGGAAAATTTGTCCTCAACATAAATTCGTCATAGATTTAGACCTCAAATAAATATAGATGTCAAAAGTAAAGTTTTGACGTCCAAAAGTATTAACAAAGGTATTCAGAACAATTATGCGAAGAACAGAAAATTTTAATTCGAAATGTTAATTTTATTGGCACTAATAATTGCATTCACGGTAATACGAGAGGCATTGGAACGTTAAGCCTCGTATACTTTTTTTTTATTATGAAGATTTTAATCTGTAGTTCTTTATTTTAAGTAATTAAAGCTTCAGACGTAGTAGTTTTAGACGTGCAATGACTTCCAGAATTCGACGCCTTTTGCAAATGGATCTCTAATCATTTTGGAATTTTTACTCAGGTCAAGAAACCTTAACTCTCCCTTTGGATCTAGTTTTTCCCATACCACATCTTGAAACTTGGAAGGCGATCTAAATCCGAAAAATAATTGAGGTCAAATCCAATTGTTGAATTCGAAAATTTCATAAAAAGGAAGGTGTTTTTCACATGGCCGATTGTAAAGTGTGATTATACCCGTTTTTAGCGAAGGAAACCCACAGACTAAGCAAGGCCTTTGAGAAGGTGTAGTGTGGACTTGTTTTTGAAATTTCCCACAATGGAATCGTATCAAATAGGTACTGGAGATCGTCAACATGGCAAACACCTGATAATAGGCATTGTATAATCACTTTTGGTCTAATTGGAAGCTAGCCTACTAATTTTGGATTTTTGTTTGATGTTTACCGTAGTCGGGTACTTCTAAGCCCAACAACTGTGATATCCTGAATTTTGCGTAATCGAAAATGATTTCCAACGTGACGGGAAACTTTCCTTGAGCAGCGACCCGCGCCTGCGCAACGCTTATTCCGCTGTTATAAGTAATTTCGTACAGAAAGGTAGGGGCATGGGCAGCATGAAATGATGCTGCGGTATCTGCTCATCAGTAACAAAAAAATATTTAAAGACTTTTTTTTACAAAATTTTCGTAAGATTTCATTTCATTTTCCTGTCTAAATCTTTACTTACTGGTACACTCAAAAAAGTATCGATCCGAATATATTTGGGTAATCTGCTTGTAGTCGGCCGATGAAAACGCATTTGTAGATTTTCCAAAATAGTAGTTTTTAATTTGCTTAGAAATAACGTCATCCTTCTCATAAATGAAAGTTGCAGGTGCAACTTCATTCCAGCGATTTTCGAGATCTCTGAGCAGTGTTTGGTTGTTTATGATCACTATTAAAATAGTTTTACAAAATTAATTTTTTCCAAATTGAAAAAATCACGCTTTTCCTAAAACATATTTAAGAGGTATTACAAGCGCTTCTAAAGCATCCCTCTTCCGGAACAACGCCAAGCATCCAAGGAACACGTGACATTTGACCATCAGCCGCAGCATCGCGAGGGTCGTCAAAGAGAAAGATGTCCTCTTCATTTTTGGCAGTATCGTAGTCTATTGATGGCCCGAACACTGCTTCATGACCGTGAAATACTTCCTGAAGTAAAAGAAGAACGTATTTAAACAACATTTTTTTTTCAAACATTGTGCTTAAGATTTAAAAAAATATATACTTTCATCTCTGCCTGCGTGTCAATGATCTTCATCACGTCGATCTCCTTTAAGCACTTCATCATTGACTCGGTGGTCCCAATGGGGCATCCAACCCTTCTGGCCAATCTCTTTGCTTGCTCATGCGTATTCGTGACGAATGCCCATGGGCAGAGTGCTGTGCCGCTCTGGGAAATGGCCCGATGAAAGAGTCCTTTTGAATTTGAATAGAGGAAATATCTCTTTTTTTCGAAACCGATTAAAGGAAGGGGCTTAAAATATATTACCATCAGAATATGGTGAGATCATGTGATAATTGACACTTGCAGCACCGGCACTTTCTCCCATGATTGTCACAGCCTTGGGATTTCCACCGAAATCTGAAATTGTTTCTTGAATCCACTTAAGGGCCAACGCCTGATCCTTCAGTCCCATATTACCCCGTGCTTCTGGGCCCGTATTCAGGAAACCTTTAAACCCAGGATAATAACACCTTTTTCCATTGATTCCAAAAATTTAATTTTTTTTTACCCAATGCTCCTAACCGGTAATTCAAAGTAACCAACACAACCTCTTCGTCCATAAAGTACTTGGCTCCATAAATGTCGGAACCACCAAACATAAAGTGACCACCATGAATGAAAACAATTACAGGAAGTTTTACAGACTTTTTCTGAAAAAAAAAATAATAATAATAATTTTTGAATGACTTGTTTTCTAAATTTTGAAGAGCATTCCACTTGGTAGACGCTCACCGTTGTAGGGGTGAAAACATTGAGATAGAGACAGTCTTCCTGACCGTCCAACTTTTGCCACAAAAGGTCAAATTGTGGACATACTGAGGGCATCTTCGTTGCATCGCGAACTCCGCTCCAGGCTCCGAACGCCACAGGAGACTTAAAGGGGGGTTGATCAGAATTTTCTTTTATTGCCACTGAAAGAGGTTTGGAAATCATAAGACCTTACTTTAAAACGCCTCTCCCCGACGGGCGGAAGCGCATAGGGAAGGCCGAAGTAAGAATTGTAGTCCCTGCCGTCCCTTGATTTGGTGACAACGCCCTTAATTTGTCCAAATTTTGTGGTAAGTGTTACGTAGGTGACGTTTAGATTGGACCAATAGTAAAGTACTGCTCCCAGGAGAACCAGAGCGGAGATCTTGAGAGAAATCATTGCCCGGCGTCAGGACGCAGCTTTAAGTGTCACTCTGAGAACTGCTTAAAGGCAAATGTCAATAGAAACTAGTTGACATGAGGCTCTTCGAATGGGCAATGTACTTGACTCTAGTATTCCTCACGAACATGAGAATGATTTTAAACCTCTGATAGTCAAGGGTCATTCAAGAGTTTATTATATGGATTCTGTAAGCATGGTTTATAATGCAGTCCATCTGAATTGATAAGTCATTTGACGACTAAGCTTGTTTTTATTTCTCAAACTGACCTTGTAAGATGCAGGGTGCGTCGAACCTGGTATATAGTTGTAGTGGGGAAGCAAAATGACGATGCCTTCTTTGTACTTCGAACTTATTTTTATAGATAAAAACGTTGCGAATAAAAAATGTCACAATACTATTTCACTATTATGCTATAACTTCAATTATTCATGGTTCACAGGCCGAAGGATATAATTCTTTTGATAATAATGTTGTAGAGGCCTGTTATAGGTTATACCATCTCAGGGGTTTTGGAACTGGCTGACTTCCGCCACGATTTCGAATTATATTTTAACAAAATCATATCTAAATTGGAGTAAAGAATCAAGTCATTCCAGCACTTCCAGAGTTTCAAAAAAACAAGTTTTTGAAAATTCTTAAAATTATAATGACAGCAAATCAGTAAAGATGTCAAGTTGTATGGGCTGAGTCTTTTATTCAATAAGGTTCAATATCTTCTCTCTTTTTTCCAATTTAATAGTAATTCAAGTACTGGGCAAGCCAGCGCTTAATAGTTTTTAACTAGCAAACATTAACCATATCAGTACTCCCAGTAGTTAATTAGTATGTGTTACTAAATTACGATAAAATGTCACTAGCGTATCCGTTATTAGGCTCAAGAAACCATGTGATTATACTTCAACCCGTTCTGAAGAATAGTTTGAATATCGATTTGAACTGCGACCAGAATAACGCCGAAATGTAAAATATTTTTCGTAGTTCCCCATCGCTTCGGATTCGACATGATCAGCGGACCCTGGGGACGCGGACATTGGATGATCATCGAAGGGCTTCATGGACGGGTGGCTGTAGTTTTCATGAGCAGAAAAAGTTTGACCTTCTGCCACGGATCTCCTTGGACTTGGAACAACTACATTTCTGCTTTGCCTCTTTTTCAGATCTTTGGAACACACGACAAACGGAAGGAGGCCGCCCGCCGCGGCGGTGCCCACAAAAAACAATAACAGGTATTGACAGTGCTTGACGTAAGCTCCAACTTTTGGGCCACAACCCTAAACAAAATTCGGACACAATTAGACTTCTCCCCATAATTGCACAACTTTCTCCACTAAATTCGCATGCGTGAATTAATAATAATGACAAAAAAAATTTGTTTGTAATGACATACGATATTCAGTTTCCTTGAATGGAAAAGCTTGTCACAATGAGCTGTTAGAAAAGCATTAGGCAGATTCATTGAGTTTATAATTCCGCAACAAATCTGTTAAAAAAGCAAACCATTCAAAACTTTCTTAGAAAAAAATTATGAAAAAAGAATAAAGCACTTAAGTTACCTCTGCTTGTTGTAAGTATATCAGCCATTTCTGACGCTGTGGAGCTTTCCCCACAATTCGCTGCAGAACATCTTGTCGAAAGCGCTTAGCAAGACCAATATTACAAACGCAGAGGATTAGGCCCAACCCAATTACAATATGGACAAATGCCCAGAGATTTTTCTATATTGAAATGGAGGTTTATAATCATCAGTTAAAAGTCCTAAACTTAAAGTCTAAAAAGCATACAAAGCAGTTAAGGCATCTTCCAGTCCGTTTGCATTTTATTGATGAAATTATAAAAATCAGCGTCCAAAGTGAGGTCCAGAAAATGTATGTAACAACTGTGTAAAAAATTATTCTGTACGAGTTGTATGGCGTCAAGTAAGGAAATCTACGACAAGAACCCTGAAATAGTAGAATAATTCCAAAGGCCAGAGTGATCACCTACAATTGTTTTTGTATCTATTATTTCCAGGAGGTTTGATTTCTTGCAGAAAAAGCCAAAATATTTTAGGAAATTGTCACCTTACAAAAACAATCCAACAGATCAATATAAGGAGAGTGCAGCACTTTCCCTTGCATTTTTTGCAACAGCCCTCCTTTCCAGCAGACTTTCTCTTTTCCTTTTTCGCATCATTACTTTTCTTCGCTTTTGATTTGTCCTGCTTTGTGTCACGGTTTCCTGCTTTCTCTTTCTTACCACAACATTTAGAGCAACTGCAGCAGCATGTCAAGCATTTGCAAGTTTTCTTGCAACGACCTTGCCCTTTCTTCGGTACATCTTTTGACTTAGTATCTGGTCCAGGCTTCGCCTGTTGTGAATGTGATGTGGCCTTCATTTGAACAAATTTGCCAGTGGGTCTCGTAAAAACAAAGC
The DNA here is from genome assembly GCA_034694865.1 of Bilobella braunerae. Lineage (NCBI taxonomy): Eukaryota > Metazoa > Arthropoda > Collembola > Poduromorpha > Neanuridae > Bilobella > Bilobella braunerae. Next base: position 5,009 of record JAQFYP010000277.1, on the reverse strand, counting down.
GAAAATGAAAATGTTGTCGCTTTTTTCTAGACATATTGTGAGTAATGATGACATATTTTCCAAGGTGACGCTTTGTTAACCTTGCGGGAAAAGTGACAGCTCAGAATTTTATGCCATTAACCTTTACTCTTACTATTTTACCATACTAATTCAGAAATCCGTTTTTACCTTCATTTCCTTCGGAGGAAAAACTAATGAAAATCATCATTTGGATTCGGCAAAAACAGCAAAATACACACAGATAACTTGTGAACGTGCAAAGATGACCACTAGAATTTCAGGGTCAAATTCACTACCAATATCATTCTGTTGAATGATAGTGTCACTAATAATTGTAACACCGTAACTAACATTCTGTATTCTAAAAAGAAAACAAGAGATTTTTTGTTAGAAATCCTATAAATCTTATTCTATACTTTAACAAAATAATTGTACAATAATTTTCAGTTTAAACGAAGATGAGCACTTTTAAAGTAATGATTCATCCAAAATTTATACCGAAAACTTCTAGAAGTGTAAAAACAAACATTTGATTAAGAAAAATAGATGTTACGGCTATGATAACTAATTAAAAAAAAACATTTAAATTCTGTGGATGCTGAAATAAAGATTCAGGAGCTATAAAATGAATCTATGAAGTTCACAAATTTTGAAGGATTTTAATCAAAGTACTTTGGTTGTGTCATCGTCCCGTCGCGCTGATTCTGAAACTTTGCCGTAAGTTGCGAGTAATTGAGACTGTTGATTAATTGAAAGTTTAATTAAAGTGTTTTAGATATTAGGAAGATTCGGAGTTATTGCTTCCCATTGGAATTCAATTGAGATGCTTTCTTTTGGAGCGGAGGGCAAAGGAGAAAGTTTGATTAGCCTTTCTCCTTTCCCTGAAGAATGTGCTTGTTTGAAGGTGGAATCTGGAGTAAAGTGACGTTGCACTCGACTGAAAATAAAGATTAATGACTATCTTTCTCCTTTCTTTCGTCTTCTACCTGGAATTTAGAGTCCTGGAAGGGCCTCCTTTAAAGGAGATGGATGGATGGGAAGGGCAGCAGGCTCAACGGAGGACCCATCATTCATAACTTTCACCACATGAATACATTTCTAAGTCTTAGAAACTTTCACATTTCAATGCTAAAACCTATCCAAAGTATCCAACCTAAATCGAGCAGACGAAAATCACGCTGTGAAGCCATTTTCCCCCAGAAAAGTCAGAATACATATATAAAGTATCATAAATCGATTACTAGTTTAGTTTAGGTGAATATAGCACTCACAATTGTAGTAATTACATTGCCTCTAATTTAGAACGTAAGAAATGTACCACAAAGTATTTGGAACGGAAATAGAAATTAAAAACTCGACAAATTACGAACTCGAGTAAGCATATCTGAATTGACCTTTTGTTTTCAACGTTTTAGCATTTCGGAAGGACAACTTAATATGTCGGCAAAGACAAATGACACATCGACGTTTGATAATAGCGTGTATCGTCTTTAGAGGTTTATTCTTCCTTGGTCTTTTCCTTTTTGGAATTGTACTTTAAACCAGTGTACGGCTTGTTCAGAAGTACTCTCTAACTTATGAATGCATGACAGTGTTCAGCATACACGTCAAGTGGGGCAAAATAAGATTCTCAGCCAGTGGATATGTGCAAAGTGCAAGTACAATCCGGAATAGAATTTTCGAATGTATAGATTAACAGTCAAGTTTTCCTTAGAATTAGTATTCATACCGTTTGAAACTACCAATAAACAAACAATTGAGAAAGACGGGAAACTGAAAACTAAACAATAATTGTCTAATGATAGCAGAGAATCTAATCTAAATTACCAATTGCTTGGACACGCTTTGCGTTGTTAAACTTGGGGTTGAGATGGAAATGTAAAAGGTACGACGACTGAAGGTTTCCCGACGATGATTAACAGTGGCTTTCATGTTACTTAATAAGCATATCACGACGTAACTGCCTTGAATTCAGGCAGAAAGGCTTCCCAGTACTTTACCAACTGCAAAAAATATATTTAATAAACTTATATAAATATGTATTGCATTTGCAACGAACGAAGAAGCTTACCTCTTCCTGATAATGAAGAAGTGACTCCAAGTACTTGACAATAATTTTTTTAAATTCCTTTACTCTGGCAATCTCAAATTGTTCCAACTCTTTTTTGATCACAATGGAAATTGTATTAAATTCTTCCTGGCTTCGTTCAACCTTCGATTCCCACTAGGTAACAGAGGGAATGTTAAAAACCGCCCACTTAATACAATGACGCCAGAAGCGATGTTTGTGTATGTAATATTAATAACGTTTCTGTTACAGTATTCGCTTACCTCTACAACATCCTCTCTCGCCTGTGCTAATTTATCCGTTTTTACTTGCAATTCCAGGCGAGCCTTCGTCTCCCGTTTTTTATTTAGCGTTTGTTGAGCGTGTTGCCACATCTGATAGGCCTTCATACGCTCATGAAAAACTTCCTAAACAAAATTGTTTGATTTGTGATAATTAATTAATAATAAACCACCTTTTTAAATTCTTTATTATAAAAATTTAATATCTGCTGTGCTATTACAATAATGATGCACTAACTGAGCATTATTTTAGCAGTTACCTTGATTGAACCGATTAGTGCAACGTAGTCCTTGAGCAATTCGCAAAATAAGAAGAAATCTGAATTAGCTTGGTCATAGTGCATCTGCTCTACCTGCAAAATTGGGAAGAAATATTACGAAAAGTTGGCTCCGGTGAATACGATACAATTTACACCGAATAATTACAATTTAGCGAGCTGATTAAATTAATTACTTTTTCTTCGACTTCAGCTAATTGGGATAGAATCCTTGATAGTGAAGTGTGTTCTTCATTGTTGCTTAGGATGGCAGCGCTTTTTGCAAAGGTTCCAGTTGCCAGAGCCAGTTCTTTTCTGTTAACAACTAGTAGCTCAACACTGTTATACACTTTTCGTAATTGATTCTCAAGGGCTTCAATATTTTGCGTTTTCTCTTCAAACCACTGTAAAACAAACCACAAAACCTTTGCAAAACGCTACAAATAAGGTTATGTTTTGATATAATACTCACGGAATCAGACTCGTCCATTTTATATGAGATTTTATTTACAGTTTCACCAAAACGGCTAATGAGTCGAACAACTCCAGCACCACTAAAAGCAGATGTATTAGTTGCTTTTGGTAAATCTGAATCAATTTCCAGAAAATCGCGGAAATCAGGATCCACGCGCAGAATAGCGTGAGCAGCAACTCTATTCATGAAACGACCAAGAAGTGCTCGTCGCTTATCAAGAAAGTCAGAAGGAGCAGGGCCGCTAGATGCTTCAGCCGTTTGGCCGGATGACATTTTTATTTTTGTTGAGCCCAGGACGTTTTTTTCAGGAGCAGGAGGGACTATTCTGCCCTGCAGCAATGAATGTACGGTAAACAAATTTATTAATTCAAACTCATGGTCATGATTCATATTGTGAAATTCAGAACAAACCCTTTTCAAGTATTTATCAGCTAGCTTTGAATGAAGGCCCAGAAAATCAGAGAAACGACGCCAGACAGCAAACTCTTTGCGCCGAAAGAGCGCAATATTTGTTTTTGTTGTCACTCGATAAACAATGAACCCTGACATTCCGTCCCCTTGCTTTTGTGGATCCGTCACTGTAATTTCTATATATTGTCCATCTGATTTCCCTGTGACCTAAAAGAATAAAGTCAAGTTATTGGAAACCCATAATTTAAATACAAAAATCAGTATTTGCTGAATAAAGTACACTAGCTTATTCCTTACGTCTTCCGTCGATGCTACGGATGTAACACTACCCAGATCTACGCTACTTTCTAGTGACGGTTTTGCTTCTACATCGACCTGAAACAAACAAAAACGTCGACCAAAAATAGCTTATAAATCGAAGCACGAAGCTAAAATAGAAAAAGACATACAGATGACGGAGTTGAGTCCTGCTGCGGTAGAGTTGTACTTCTCTCTTGCTGAGAGTAAGGCTCTGTCGTGGAGAATGCTTGGTCCTTTTCTGTATCGCTACTACCTTTATCACCGTTCTTGAGAGTAATTGTTTCCTTTTCCTCAGTGGACGACAGAACCATGTCTGGCTTTTTTGGCGATGGGGCTGGGAATCCTAATGTATCTTCATCGTCTTCGTCATTCAGATCTATCTCATCCCCCTGCACTACGACTGCTCTCTCAGAATCAACAAGCGGAGACTGGAAATGAAAGAAAAAGTAGGAATTGTTACTATGAACTATAAAATAAGTAAATTAAACTTATCCTCCATGTATGTATAAGCAATTGACCTACAGCACAACAGGAATGATATAGGCATACGAAGCGTCAAGATACAAGTTGTAGTGAAATAAACAGCTTAAATACTACTACTGACTACGTCTCTCATTCTTTTCTGACTTTGTTTCATGCTTCTATAACTTTATAGAGGTTCGTGACGATGCGTTAACTGACTGTTGAATACTCTAAAATCTCATACCCCAAGCATTTACAGTCACAGTTCGTGAATTTCGTTGACGAACATTAATGACTTATAAGTAATTAAATGAGAAATCGATAGTACCTCAATGGCAGATTTAAAAATATCCTCCTCCTCGCCCTCTGACCAAGTAGCTGGCTCGTTCCGCCCAAAGATATCCACTTCTGGATTCTTACCGTTAGACATCATGGAGTAATTAGTTGCTGGACAATTAATTAAGTGATTGTCAATGTTCGCTACAGTGACAGGGTGTCATATGTCTAACTATAACACAGAAAACTCCCACTTTCACACAGGTTGAAAAAAGTTGTATTTGGGAGCGGGCGGTGGTGTTAAAGTGGGACGGCCACTACCATTGGTAATTGCTAATTGCAATGGCAAAATTATAACTGCGAAACTATTACGCTTTTCCTGACTATTATCTTAACCAAACAAATGTACCGTATGCCCATCTGCTGTCTCCCATTTCCAGCTATTTTGAATTTGACCATTTCCCACCCAACCCGAATTC
>JAQFYP010000276.1:0-27158 GCA_034694865.1 Bilobella braunerae | reverse complement strand
ACAGGTAGAACATACATTGTGTGACTCTAAGTTGGTGAAAAATTTAACCTCTTTGATTGCTGTAGACTATTGTGTTTGATCCTTTTTGCTTAACGCCTTTCTTTAAATAGCTAAACAACCAATTTATGCAGAAAAAGGGTTTTTAATTTTGAAAACTTGCTTTGAGTCAAGTTAAGAGGAAGCATACAATTTCTTCTTTCAAATACGCAGCATACTTGAGTCTGCCACACTAGTGCATAATAATTTACGTACATTTACGGTTCAATTAATATACTTTAACCTATTTCGAAGGTTTGGTGCTCTCGTAAAATGGGAAGCAAAGTTTTTAGTTGCAGTGTATGTTCCAAGTGCTACAGCAGTAAATCAACTCTCACGACACATTCCCGCGTGCATACTGGGAAAAATATGTATAAGTGCGAAGACTGTAAATTGGAATTTACTACCCGGGGAAGGCTCAAATGTCACAGGATCATACACACAAATTATAGTAATAACATGTGCAACCTATGTGGAATGGCTCTGGCAACTACAGCACAGCTTGAAATTCACATCCGTTCACACACCGGAGAGAAGCCCTACAATTGTTTTATCTGCTCGAAGTCATACGTCAATAGGACAAACCTCACAATTCACGAGACGAAGCACAACGACATCAGGCTCTTGAAATGCAAGAGTTGCAGCTACACAACATGCTTTGGTGAAAACCTGCGGCGGCATGTGCAGATGCATACAGATGAAAGACCGTATAAATGTGATGTGCAAAACTGTTCTCGACGATTCAAAACCAGAAAATGTCTCAGGCAACATAAACAAAGCCATTCTGACCAAAAAAACTTTGCCTGTGATATTTGCCCCTCTAAATTTAAGACTGCTAGTGGTTTGGGAGGACACAAGTCCGGTGTTCATTCCCTAAAAAAAACACAACTGTTCAACTTGCGGAAAAACATTTGCCCGCTTATGTAGCCTTATTAGACATGTTGGTTCTCACACTCGTGAAAACCCATTTGCGTAAATTATTTGTCTCAACAAATTACAATCACAGAACATAGAATATTATAATAATAATACGTCTTAGACTTGCATTTGATTATCGAGATGAAATTCAAAGATATATTACATATCCTCACTTGCTGAGTTTGTTTGAGGCTTGACAAAAAAATTTTTTTTAGATAATTTGGTAATTTATACCTGCTAAATTAGTGTCAGCTCTGCAATTTAGTGGTGTTTAGATTCTACAAAATTTCTACAAATATTAAAAAAACTGTTAACATACTTTTAGAATATAACCAAGTCGTTTTAAATTTTGTTGTTTTTCTTAAACGATAATGTACAGCGATTATTGCCAAACTCGCCAATTAAGAGTATCAAATATACAAAGTTGCCTTTGCACCAATTTTTTATTATTGCATTATTTAAATAGTTTTTATTGTTCTCAAACTAGAAACAGCAGTAACCCAAAATCCAATTATTTGTACTAGATCTTTTTATGTGTTAATGTTGTCAAACTTTTTTGCTCCGAAGAACCCTTTTTTTCATATTTCACACATTGTTAAAATATCAGAAAATTATGTAAACTCGAAGGCAGCTGAATTCAAATCAATAAAGTTTGGGCACTCCATGAAATGCAAGTTTTCCAATAAGTGTTCAAGTCAAGTTCATAAACTGATGAAGAACTTCTTTTTACTAGAGTTATTACTGAAACATGTTTTGTGTAAATGTCAATAATTTGCTTAATTTCTTGCATATTATCTTGATTGTGTTGGCAGACTTAGACAACCGCCTTCGCCAAGTACCAGAATTCAAATAAATTCCAGTGCCCTTTTCTGATTAAATGAATTTTTTATCGTACAAGTTTTATTTAAACACAAGGTGAAAATATATCAGCAACATTAGAGATTTTTAATTTCAGGCAACGGGTTTTAAGTTTGTTAAGAAATACTGAATTTCCAAACACAAATGCATAACAGTTTAGGATTGATGATGAACACTCTGTGGAGCAAAAGTACTGTTGACTCTGATTTTATTCAGGGTATGTACGATGTCAAGGTAAGTAAAATATATAAGGTACTGGTTGTTAAGGGAAATATTTTTCGAAAATGACGTCACTGTGGGTGAAAGGATTTTAATTGTCCTAGTTTAATTAAGTTAAAAATTAAGAAAACTAATTTTTTTTTGGCAACTAATTGCCGAAAACTAAATAAGAGGTATTGGTTATTGCTGCTCATCGTTAAAAATGTCAAATTCAACAAATTCTCGCCTTTTAGTTGCTCCTTCAGTGCTAAAATTGCACTCGAAGATTTTGGACCATTTCAAAGTGTATTAGCGGGTTTTGTTAATTAATTCAGTCAAATCATACTCAGAACAGCTCAAATTAAAAATTGAAAATTATTTTTGGCCAAATTCTGTCGTAAACGATAAAACTTAAACCTTATGGAAAATGCAATACATTCACCCACAGTGACGTCACGAAATTTTATTAAATTTGGTTGCTATGCTCAGAAGGCCCCTAGCTGGTACGATGTAAGTTTTGACATTCGACTTCATAAAAACAGAGCATCTCTCAGTTTAAGTTGACAATGTTTCGCTTTTCTTGATTTGAAACCTGCATTGATTTAAGTAGGATTGCCAGAAGTTTGTAGTTTCTAGAAACTTCTATATAAAATATTTTTGATACTGTGCGCTAGATAATAACAGAGTTTATCAAATTTGTATGTGTTGGAATATCTACAACTACTGTTGCTATTTAGTGTACCATTTTAACTACGCTTAACAATACACGTTTTAGTAGCAGTTGTAACATCATAACCGGGTTGTACAATGTTTGGTATATTAATCTACATTTTATTGGTTTTGATGTTGGAAGTGGTGGTGCCAGCATGACACAAATAACATACTGCCATTAAACCATTGCAGTAAAAACCCTTCTTTTTATAGCCCAGTAACAATGAGGGGGTTATTTGGTAGGAAGTACAATGCACAATATTAGTAACGTTTAAGCATTCATTATACAGTAAGTTTACAGCAAACCTTTAAATCATTTCTGTCTTACAATTCTCATAACTCTACTATAATCTACATTGAGTTCAATAAACCACAAAATAACATTTAAATATGTCACTAGAGGCTAGAAAAAGTTGTACTGCTTGTGACAAGCACTATATTACAAAAAGTACTCTCACGCTGCATCACCGCTTTCATACCAGGAAGGGCTTGCATAAATGCGAAGATTGTGGATGGGAGATTACAAAAAGAACATTGCTCAATTGCCACCGAGTCACCCACACCAATAAAAGTAAACACATGTGCAAACTATGCGGAATTGCTATGATAAGTGCCACTCAATTGGAAGAACACATTAAGTCATATACAGGCGAGAAACCTTATGAATGTAGTTTATGTACAAAGTCTTACTCTACCAAGACAAGGCTATAAGACATCATCAGATTCAGCGCAATGAAACAAAGAGGTACGAATGCACGATTTGCAGTTATACAGCATAATATAACGGTAATTTGCGGTGACATATGGTGCAACATGCTAATAAAAAACCGTTCCAATGCGATGTACCAAATTGTTCAAGACGGTTTATAACGAGATATAAGCTCAATCACCACAAGCGGAGCCATGTTGACTAAAAAGACTTTCCAGGCAACCTATGTTCGGCTAAGAATAAGGCTTCGGGTGCATAGAGTTCACACAGAGTAAACATTCATTCTCAGCGATGATACAATTGTACAACTTGACGAAAAAAAATTATTTTAAAAAATGCTCTAGCAAGGCATGTTGCTTCTCACTTAAGAAAATGACTGAAACTATATTAAAACAAAAACAAAATACCAGAGTCGCAAGTGGAAAAAAATTAAATAGACAATTATAAACATATTATCATTTTCCTTTTTTATTTTATTTTCAGTTGTGAAGGACAAGATTTGGTTCAGAAATGAAACTATAAAAATGCTTCCAGAATCATAGTGACACAATGAATTACAGTAAACATGCTAGCGTGCCCGTCCTAAAACGGGGATTACCCTATAGGGGCTCAATTACCCATCACAACTAATTGAAGTAAGGCCGGGTATTTAGCAATTTAAAGGCCAAATTTGGATTCAGCATACATAGATACACCAAACTCCACATAAAACTCCATTTCCAAAAAAAAATTTTACTAATTGTTAATTACAGTTAAGCACTTATGAACCATTTTTGAGTTATTTCAATATCATTGTTAATTTCTGCCTACATAAAATTAAAATTTCAATTTTAAATTGATCCCACTAAACTCTGCGTATACATGTAATTTCTTAAATCTAATGTTCCTTTGATAATTACTAAAACCAAAAAATATAATATTAAAGACACTTCATAAGAAACAGCTTGAGCTACACCTCGTATAGCCCCTAATATAGCATACTTTGAATTAGAAGCTCAACCTCCCCCGAATATTCCATATATATTATATTATATATATTATATTCCATATATTCCAATTTTAATTCAATTTTCAAAATTTAATTTTTTACTGTTTTTAACTACAATTAACTAATTAGCAAGAGTTTTGTTAAGCTATTTCAATGTCACAGTTAGGTTCAGCGTGCACAAAACCACATGAAATTCAATTTCAAAAAGTTAATTTTTACTAATTGATAATAAAAATTAACTAATTGCCAATGATTTTAAGCTAAAACTTAAGTTCTCCGCACCCAAAATCACCCAATCCCATTTGAAATTATATTTCAAAAAGTTAATTCTTACTAATTGTTAACTACAATGAACCATTTAGGATTAGTTATTTAGCTATTAAAATGTCACTATTTGGTTCAGCGTACATTAGAACCCCCAATTTTGCGTGAAACTCAATTTCCAAAAGTTAATTTTTACAAATTCTTAATTGTAATTAAATGTATTTATTATGTTTGATATATATTACAGTTACTTAAGTGTGATAGTTACATGATAGATAGATAGTTCAGCCTAACCTGAAGACGGAATATTTTACAAAATATAATCTTATTGAAAATAAAACAAAAAGAATGCCTCAAAAATCAAAATATTCAGTAACTCTGATTTACTAAAATTCTGTATCTATACTATAAAATCGTTCGTCTGTCTGTCTGTCTCTCCGTCTGTAGCCGATGCCTGCAAAAACCGCTAGAGCAACAGGCGCCAAATTTTACATATATTTAGGGTATGCATCTGGGGCGGTTTAGCGCCAAATTCCGGTACAAAATTTACTTCCGGTTTTTTCAGGGTCAAACGTCAAATGCAACACTGCCCAAAATTTCAGCATAATTTTCACGTATTTTGTCGTCTCCTTTTAAAACTGCTGGAATTATCTACGTTATATTTCGCACACCTGTGAGGTGCTAAGCTGAAGATAACTTGGGCCAACGTTTGGTCAAAATTTACTTCCGGTTTTATCAGGGTCTAAGGTCAAATTTGGCAAAGCAAGCAATTTCAATAAATTTTGTACTATTCTGTTGTTAAGACTGCTGGAGGTACCTGAGCCATATTTGGTACATAAATGCGGTTTGGAAATAAGGTGATTTCAAGCTCCGAGTAAATTTACTTATAATTTACGATTTTTCTAGGGTCAAAGGTCAAATGTCAAAATGCCATAAATTTAACGTGTTTTATTCAATCCCGCAAAGACCGCTGGAGCTATGGGCGGCATATTTGGTACATAAGTCAGCTTTGAAAATTAGTTGGTTTAAAGCTAAATTTCAGGTGAAATTTACTTCCCTTTTTTTCTATAGTCAAAGATCAAATGTCAAAATGCCCTAAATTTAACGTGCTTTATCCAATCCCACAAAATCCGCTGTGGCCAAGGCGACATATTTTGTACATAAATGGGGTTTAAAAATTAGGATATTTAGGGCATAACTTTGGGTAAAATTGGCTTCCGGTTTTTTAGGGTCAAAGAACAAATGCCAAAATACCGTAAATGTAAAATGTTTTATCCAATCCCGCAAAAACCGCTGGAGCTAGCAACGCAAAATTGTGTAAATAAATTAGACTTGTGACTGGAATGGTTCATGGCAAAACTTTGGATAAAATAGAATTCCGGTATTTCTTGAATTAAATTTTAAATTTCGGAATACCCAAAATTTTAATGGTATTATCATATCCTGCAGAGACCGCTGAAGCTGCAAGCGCAATACCTTGCAAGTAAATGTGGTTAGTATCTGTGGTGGTCAGGCTCTGAGCAGTAGGTACTTCCGTTTTTTTCCAGGGTCAAAAACTAAATGTGGCTAAGTTTAACTTTGAAATTTTTGCATATAAAATTTCAGTACTTACTATTAGAGCTACAGGTGCCCTATTTTCCAGTTAAGGAAGGTTGAAATTGAATAGGGTCACACTCCAATTAAAAACAAGTTTCAATCATATTCATCGATTTTTTCTAACAGTTTTCTCATAAAGTCTTACATAGCTCTAGATTCTGGCACCTTTCACTTATAGTGACGGCGAGAATATTGTTACTGGGAGAAGCGGTTAATAAACAAGTGCCGCGAAGCGGCACGGTACAGCTAGTTATAGGATAAAGAGACATCTGTTAATTTTTTTACTATTTTTACTTTGTTTAATTTTTTGTATATTTTTTGTATTATTATGGTACATTTTGTTTGCATGTTTTAGATAAAATGATATTGCGAAACTTAATCTATAGATGGTAATGCAATTCCAAGGCAAAATAACCGTGCAAAACATTTCTAAATTTCAATCTACCTTTACTTACCTATTTACATGCGATATGATAAACAAGTTAGCGAAGTACATGAGACACAGTAATATTGTTTTAAACTACATTGTGAATGAAACTACAGCTTAGAATGTTTGATACTTATATATTTGCCTTTCATTTAAAGAAATGGGTTTCTCAACAATTTAAATTAATTTTTAATTTTGTCTTGAAACTACCATACTCAAGAATTTAATAAAAATGAGCTTACTAATACTTTCAGCGCTCAGAAATATGCAATTTTTTTTCTTCAAACGCAGGCAAATTAAAAAAAACTAGAGCATTTTGTAAACTTTGTTTGTAAATTACTTTGGTAATTAAATACCTGCAGATTCAGCACACTAAGAAATCCATAAGTTGTTTTTAGCACCTATACTTAAGTCAATGAACACAGGAAGAAGAATTCATTAAGAGTAAAAATTTTAACCCTTCTCCAATTCCACTTCTCAAGTACAATTTTTTTTCATGCTCAGCTTTTAAAGTCCTATTTTCTCATTAATAAATAAATTATTCATTGAAATGATTTCAAAGGTCTAATTCACTTCGTTCCGCACTCAGGAGAACAACGCGTTGCTTGCTAACTATGTAATAATACATAAACAAGTGCTGCTTACTGAACGTTCCTGCAGTGAAACTATTTTTATTTACTATAAGAATTGAACAAATCAGGGTATATATTGAGAATGTTTGAATGCTTTTGGATAAATATCATATTACGTGGTATCAAATTTTTTGTTGCAATTATGTAAATTTCCAAAAAAAACCTGCTTTCTTCTAACTGACTGCGCAATATTCAAAACGTTCTCCAAATTTCTTTACTGTTGTCAAAAGTGCTTTGTATTTTTTTCTATAAATTTATATCTGAGTGGTATAAGGAGTTTCAAATGCAGCGTCGTCTTGACTACGCAAACACCTTTTTTTTCAAAATGCACAGTTTACTATTGAATTAGATTTTACTGTGTTGTAGCATAAATAAAATAATTTAACTAAACATACTATTACTATTTATTTTTCAACAAATCAAAAATGAAATTCAGGACCTAGCACAACTATAGCATATTACAATTACACACTTAGAGGTTTGCGTCAATTTAATATTGACGCAAATTGTATGCGAGGTACCAGGAGGCTACTGTGTGAAACGTTGTGCCACCTGACAATTATGTCAATAATCTAATTTAAGCCAAAGCAGTAGGCAGCGGCTAGTATTCAATTTACTTTAGTTTAACCTGGATACTTAATTTATTTTAGCGTTCCGATTTTATTCCTATTTTGTTTTATCCTTAAACGTTCATTAAACTTATACTAATTGACTGGATCCAGTTACTAATGGAGTCATCAATTCATTATAGCATGGATCATTGGTTTATCTTCACTATTAATCGTCACACAATTGATCACCATCGTCCACTTCAGAACCCAATGCAATGTAGAACCCTGCTAAACTTGCGAGCTATACATGTTAGATGTTTGCATTATATGTAAACTCTTACTTATAAGTAATAACACATATAGTATAATACATATAATATGTAGACTTTTGTAAAGTTGTGTGCGCTTGAACGCACAAGTTCATTCATAAATCCAAATTACTTTAGTTGCAGCCTAACGTTTCGTCAAATTTGGAGAACTTGCTTAAAAAGCTTTCTTACAAGTTTAGTAGGTTAACCTTTAACAAAAGTGGAACCCATAAAATGAAAAATGTATTTTTATAAATTCTCTTTGGAATAACAAAAGGATTCAAAAATTTGTTTCAACCCTTCCCAGAATAGTCGAACACAAAACGTTTACGCCCACTTTTAAAAGCATACCAACCGTTGAAATTCAGAAAAGTGTAACTTGCACAAAACCAAAACTTTCTAAAATCGCTTAAGTACAAAACAGCTTTTCAAGCCTGCGCGGTCCTCCTATGCATTATTTTTGAAAAAAAAATTAGAGTATAGAGAATTAGATGTATCCCTAAAAGTGGACCCTTTGGTTAAAAAAAACCTTTAAAATGATAATACCAAAAACAATAACCTTACCGAAGTATTGAAAAGACACGTTTGAAAACGTTCAAGAGGAGAAAGAGTAGTATGTAGGAGCCCTCTTGCGGTATTTTGATTTTCTTCAACATAGTTAGATTACAACTAAATTCTCCTAAAGCAATCGTACGATTATAAATTCCACAACCAAATGGTATAATTTATTTCTAAAACTTATAGTAAGCAAAAGTTATTTTACATTGTGAATCTTTTTTTTCTGCAAAGCAACTAGTGTCAACTACCCAATTAGCATTATGGTTTTAGATAAACTGTCTCTCAAATAGTAGTAAAATTCTACTGTTTTGTACTAAAAAATTAACTTATATAAGGCAACATTGCTACTTTGCGAGAAATGCTCTTTTCCTTTTAAGAGAATAGGTACAAAAACAAACACAAAGTATTATAGCTCTTTCTACAAATGGGTTGAAATCAGACCCATATTTCATTTGTTAAAAAAAAAATTTCCGAACAAGTTAATTTTTGGTTTGGCATAAGTTTTCCCTAAGCTCTTTACAATGCCTTTCAAAATGGTTTTCCAAACTAATTCTGACTTCATTCCTGGAATTTCCAAAATTTGGTTAGATTTTACCATAAAATGAATAGAATTCTATCCCGCAATACCGCAGTACAGGACGCAATCAATATCACTAAATTTTTGTCGCGTAAAAATATTTCACCTCAAAATGCTTTGCCAGAGATTTTTTATAGTTTGCATAATATTAACGGTTCTGCTTGTAGGCTTGAAATAATAGGCTTGAAATCGCCAAAGCCGGTAAGTATTGAAATAATTTACAGTATTACTTTAATTGCTAATTGTTACTGTGTATAGACTGTCCATCTGGTGTGTTCAATGGTATCTGTTTTGACTTCTTTGGAGATGCAGCAAACGACCAATGTGCAAGAACATGCGCGGCGGAAATGAGAATGACAGGACAATGTGAGTACTTTGCATGTCTCTGTTTCGGATGCTAAGTTAAATGTCAATTATTGTTTGCAATTTGTTGAAATATATTTTATGATATATTTAATTGTGACATGTACTAAAGCATGGCGCTACATGCATTTTGGCAACTAACACAAAATAAAACAATATAACAATCAGAACATAGGGAACTTAATTTATCTTTTTAGAGTTACTAAAAATTCGAACGATCGAAACACGTGTGGTAATATTTTGCATCAAAGAAGTCTATATTCTCCTTTCGAGTAATAAAAATTCCAACGTATAAAGTCTCAAATTTTGTGTTCAAAATTTTACTGAAAGTATTAATGATGTGAGCAATTGTCATTCATTTCAATTTTTTCTTTTGTTGCTAATTTTTTCAACAATTGAACCAAAATTTAGTGTATTAATTATATTTATGAAGCCCACGTACGGTAGTCCGAGGGAGCACAGGACTTTAAAATACTTAAGTATTGTTTAAAAATGTAAAAAAGAAAAACAACAACAACATTCTTCTACAAGCCTTACTGAAACGTATACGTTTGTTAAACTGACGAGGTTGTGTTGAATTATAATTTGTACAATTCCAACCAAATTCAATTATGTTGTGTTATTGTAATATGATACCCTTATGCAAATTAATAAACCTAAACACATTCAACAATATTTTGCATTATTTTGAAATAATTTTTTAATAATTTATAACAAATAATATTATGCTAAAAGGTTGATTAATGTGTATTTGATTTCAAATCTATTGAACCTTTATTACAAAAAAAATGGTGGAAAACTGATTTATGTATGATCTACATCTACGCATGGAAAGAGCACATTATAAATTTTCAAATGTTCAAGAAAAATTAGTTTAATATTCAACAAAAAAATTTAGCTAACTAACTTCTATATAAGAATAGATATGTTACTTTTCACATCACGTTATAAAATTGATTGCTAAACAAGTTCGGGGTTTGCGCTTACATAATTTTTAAGTTCACAGCTTCAAACTTTAACTTTGTTTTGGTATGAATTGGTTTTTCTATGCAATTAAGTGTCACTGTGTCAAAAAATCAAGGAGTTTCTACTGCGCAGTGAACGTGGGGTTGACCACCGAGGAATCTCTGCCTAAGCAAGATCCACTTATCAGAAAATTCGGGATATTTTAAAATTTAAAAGCAATGTTAGCATTGCGCAACGCCAACTCTACAGAGTAAAACTATTATAACAATAATTACTTTTCACATTTTTTTTATTTCCTCAAACTTGGTGCAAATCTAAATCCAGAATTAACCTTTTTTTTTCAATTTCTCCCATCAAAGTATAAAAAAGTATCAAACATGAGGAAGATGTTCTAAGGATTGCTCAAAATTGATAGTTATTGCAAAGGTTGAGACGCAGTACAAACCAATAACCTACCTATAGTGGTACTTCCATTTTTCAACAACAGTCCACTCCCGTGTCACCTGTGTTTTGATTCATTTATTACTGAAAAGTCAACCAGAGTAGAACATGTCAGCAGAGAAAGGTAAAATGTTCGGTTGCATTATGTGTAAAAAACACTACGTGACAAAGCAGTCTATCCAGCTCCATGTTCTCGTCCACACAAAAATGATTTGAAATTTGAAAATGAAGTGAAGACTGCGGTTGGAAAATCACAAGCTTGGCTCTCAACTTAAACTTCATAGAGCTACGCATACGAACAGTAGTAGACAGATGTATGTAATGTACGTGGAAATGCGTCGGTAAGTGATACTGAATTGGAAATCCACATGCGCACACATTCAGTGGAGAAGTAATATAAGTGTAGTAAGTGATCCAAATGGTTCGGTTCTAAGTGTGACCTCAGACGTCATGAGTTGCTGAATGAACGCGAATTTAATTGCCAAATCTTCGGAAATTTTAATATGTAACTGGTATAATTCCTAAAGATCTATTGCAGTTTTTGCGTAGAAAATAATTTATGCTGAAGTTCTTAAACAAATGCAACCTCTTCTTCTGCATCTTTTAATGCAAATTTTAATGCACAAAATGGCGGGGTTAAAACTTATGTTTATTTTGTGATTTACCTATTGTTATATTTCAACAATATCACGTTGGTAGTAAATTGTTTTCTTTTTGTTAGTTTTTAAAATCTTTTGCTTAGAGTTTACCATTCTTTAACAAGTTTAGTTTCCATTATCGGCATCATTAGGTCATTAGATTAGATCATTGGCAAAAAATTTACGTCTGGATATTAGTTTTCAGGCGTTTAAAGAAAGGAACATTCGTAAAAAAATTCATCAGCTGAATACAAACTCTCTAGTTGCACCCCGAAATCAAGCCCCTAGTTCACCAATTTTTTTCAAATACTAGCAATTTTACACGCTTCCATACAGCTGACAGAGTAGAAATCATGCCATATCCGCATACACGCCTGGAAAGATTTGTACAAATATTCAAAGATTGCCGACGTGAAATTTCAAAGCGGGGTTGGCTGAAGGACTACAGAATCACCAGTTATGCGGTAGTAGCAAACACGTGTACAAGTGTTTTGAAATTCCCGTTCTAAATGAGTAAAAACTGCAAACACACATGCGCGGACACAATGGAGAGTGACCTTACAATTGTAAAACATGCTCAAAATTATTTTCCACGTCAAACCTTGGAGTTCACGAGTAGTACATTGTATTAAAAAATCACCAGTGCACGACTATGCACCTACAAGACTTGTTCTTCTGATCATCTGAGGCAACATATGCTGTGACAAATACAGATGACAAGTCGTACCATTGTGACTTACTAGATTGTTTTAAACAGTGTAAATCAGTTGCTAGGCTAAGCAAACACAAGTGAACCCATCCGGACAACAGAAGTTGTACATGCAACTTTTGAATAGATTAGTTCAAAAATGCAAGTGATTTGGATAAACACAAGGCAAATGCACATTTTCAAAACGAATCTAGTTATGCAAAATAACCAAAAAAAAAACTCTTCAAAAAAGTGCACTTTTACAAACTTTCAAAATATTTGAGTAGACACGATACTCTAAACATAATTTCTCGCTCCCTATAAAAACCTCATCCATGACAAGTTTCTTTGAACAAATATAAGAAATGGGGTGATTATTAAGATTATGTTTGTTATTAATACAGTTTGTTCTATGCACACCTTCGACGTTACATTTTATAAGCTCAAAATGAAAGAAAGAACAAAAATGCATTTAATTTTTATGTGTTTTCTTTCATTGCAATTGCGATAGCTGTTATGTAACCACTACAGTTTTGTTTTACAAAAGTGTTTTACACTCCAGTGCCCTTCTTACTTAGAGTGCAACTTTCAAAGATAAGTCAATTGATATTCTTTCTGTATTAAGGCAGCTTCAACTAGGGAAATCACAACAGTTATTTCGAATTTAAAAATTCAATAGTTAATTTGTAATGCATATGTTTTGTATTTAAGTTATACATTCTGCAACATAAGTTTATATGATGGCTGTTCTTGAATAAGTTTTTATCTTCCTAAACTAGACCTGCTGCAGTTTACAACTTGAGCGTTTGCTTATTTTTTAAGTTACCGGTTGCTAGTGCAATTGATAATTTTAATATCTTGAAAAGTTTTTTAAGTCGGCAAGTTATATATAATAACAATAAAATTGATTAAAAGTAATAAATTTCAAGAGTTTGTTCGTCCGAAATTTCTGTATTGCTGTACAATTATACAACCTAACAAACGTGAAATGTGGTCCATAGTCTGGTGTAACAATTGTTGCAGGTTGTTTCAAATTGAAAATCGTGTTTATTGTTTTAATGTAAACATGGAAAAGCATTTTGCTTTGCATACTGAATACAAATCGTTGTAGCAAATTGAATTATTTGAAATTATAGGTAGTTTTTTTTACCAACTTTAAAAAAAAACATTTTTAGAAAAATCTTCCATAATTGCTGTCTCGACTATTTATAAGCACAGGCATATTAAAAGGGTCAGTTTTTGCTTTGTCTACTTTTGAAATTGGTATGGTTAAAAAAGGTTTTCACAAAAGCTTACATTACTTTTTTACAGTGCAGTATACTTATTTAGTTACACACTTCGAACCACTAGTACAGGTACAGTGCTGATATTGTACACTTCAACTCATACAAAAGCCTTAAACTACTAATCAAATGAAACGCAGAAATTTTAGCTGCAGTGCTTGTAACAAGTGCTACGCAACCAAAACATCACTCAAAGTGCACTCTCGCCTGCACTCCAGAAAAAATTTACATAAGTGTCAAGAATGCAAACGTGAGTTCACAACTTTGAATGCAATTAAGCGCCATAGGATAACACACATTAATTCTAGTAAGTACACATGCAAGCTATGCGGAAATGCTATGACAAGTCCTTCAACTTTGGAAGAACACATGCGCATTCACACTGGAGAAAAACCATACAATTGTAGTGCTTGTTCCAAGGCTTTCGCCACAAAGTCTAATCTTACAATTCATGAGAAGAGGCATCACGGAAATGGGCAGAATAAAACAATTTACTTCAATTGCAAATTTTGCAGCTATGCAACACGTTATAGTTCAAGTTTGGTCTGGCATATGCTAAAACATACAAATGAAAGGCCATACCAATGCGATTTGTCAAATTGCTTCAAACAATTTAAATCAAACTATCAGTATCGTCTGCACAAGAGGACCCATTCTGAAATAAGGAACTTTTCATGCGACCTGTGTTATGTTAAGTTTAAAACTCATTTTACACTAAAACAACACAAATCGGACCATTTTGAGAGAGAATACAGTTGTGAAACTTGCAAGAAAATGTTTAAGCACAGCAGGAGCCTTAAAAGGCACTTAGCCTCTCATGTGGCAGAAAAACATTTGTAGGAACTATGTTGAAGCACATTTAGCAAAGCAACAGTTTTGAAAAATCTTGTTATTTGAACACAAGCTATGACTGATCAC
The DNA here is from genome assembly GCA_034694865.1 of Bilobella braunerae. Taxonomy (NCBI): domain Eukaryota; kingdom Metazoa; phylum Arthropoda; class Collembola; order Poduromorpha; family Neanuridae; genus Bilobella; species Bilobella braunerae. The sequence goes on along the minus strand of JAQFYP010000276.1, from coordinate 12,530 downwards.
ATGTAAAAAAAAATGATTATTTACATTTAACAACAATGTTGCATCTCATTGAAATATCAATTTATACATACAATTTAGTGTGACTGTAAAGGAACCACCATGAGAAGAGTTGCAAGTTGCTAACTCTTGCAGATATCAAATAGTTTTTATGTTTTATAGTTTTACTTCGATGGTTATGTTATTGCAAATAAGTTATACAAGAAATATGTTTGAAATACATTATGTACTTGTTTGAACAATTTTGCTTTTTGTACTTCTTATTTAATTTCATACATATTGTGTTTAGTTGCCTACAAAAATGTTAAAATAAATAGTGCTGAACAGCATTCAAAAACCACTATACATGTATTATTTAAATACTCACACTCTGTTGTAAAAACAAACCTTCACAGCCATTATGTCACAACAAAATGGCATTCGTACTTGATTTAGAATAAGGTATGTGTTTTTATTAATACAGATATTGTTAATAGTAATCAAATGTAGTATAAAAAGCCTTCAAAGAAGGTTTGTTTGAATAACTATTTAATTAATCAAAACAGCAATAAACGCATCTTATAAAAGCTTCAAAATGCCTATATCTACCTATAACATAAAAAATATTGATATTTCACGGGTTTCACGGATTCACCGGATTGGATTGAAATTTACCATTATTAAAAAAAACCAAACAGTCGCTTGTGGATGCAACTTCTAAGCTTATGGAAGCGACCAGTCGCTCCAGTAGGAGGAAAGTCGCCTAGTCCTTTTTCAACTTTAAACGTTTGCGACCGGGTCGCAGCTGGAGGCTAGTGTTGTCTACTGACGCTAAATAAAATTGAATAAAATTGCACTCTTAACCATTTTACACTTGTGTTCCAATGTTAACTAGAATGCGCTTAATTGAGAATTGCTCTAAAAACAAGTGTCTTTAGCTGCACGATGTGTACCAAGTCCTAAAGACACAAATATTACCTTCATTTAAATTTGTGTGCTGATACCAGGAAAAAGTGCAAAGATTTTAGATAGACAGTCAGCTTCTATCAAGTAGCACCGTGTTAAACATTCGAATAACTTTAGGCAGGTATGCAACCCATGTGAAACTGTGATAGCATATTAGTCCTAATTGGTATTACAAACGCAATTGCGCAATAATATGAGGCCATATGAATACACTAATTATTCAAAATCATTCGTTACGACGCCAAACCGAAGACCTTAAGAGCAGCATCATATTAGAGGAAAAAACTGAAGTGCCTGATTTGCTGATGCACAGCATGCACTTGCGGACCGCGACAAATGCTGCACTATGCAAGTAAAAATCTGTACCAGGTTGATTCATCAAATTGTTTCAATTAACCAGCAATGAACTCAATTTAAATAGACGGAGTCATTCTATCGTCCAAAAGTGTCCATGCTGCTTATGCCTTGCAAGGTTAAAACTGGGCGTAATATGAGTATACACAAGAGTGTATTTATAAATCCCATGGACATAAATTTCGCCAAACCTAGGTCCACTAAGCACTTATATCAACAAAAATTGCTGAATTCGCGGTAACTTAGTCGTCGAACCTCGCCGTCAGTAGTGGGGAGTAGGGTGACCCAATTTCATCCAAATCGGTTAAGCTGGAGAGCCACGCAAGGCTGTCAACTTTAGTCTATATCCTTATATGGAGTTAACTTGAGGGCAAACCACAAATGGCCCGTAGGAACCACCGGCAGTTGTTTTTTTTATTTTCAACACGCTAAAATAGCCTCTTTTTTTTTACTATGGAAATGTTTTCTTTAACTTGAGGTGAATGACTTTTGTTCTTTATATTATTTTACTTTCAGTGAAAATGAAAAGTGAAATGGTAACACATATTGCAAGTGGAGGCATGCGATACTAGCCTGCGCAGAACCTATTTATTATACTAAACAATGCAGAAGACTGTTGCTGGCAACAAAAATTAACAGTAGGCTCCCTGTGTAATTTGAGATTACTTAATTTACTTGTGTAGCGGTGTGTAAAGTTTAAAAAAGTACTTTTTGTTTCGTACTGTATTATAAAATTAGATTTACATTTTACATTCCTTAGTATTGTAACAAATAGGGTTTCAGTTCTCTTTTCTTTAAAAACTATTTTTTCTAAGACTTCAGTCCAATAAGCATCTATAAATACAACAAAATAAACAATGGTGAGAATTACTTTTGTTCGTCTAGGGTTCCTTATATTTCAAGCAATAAATTTTGGATAATACAAAATTTACTATATTAAAGTTTTCCACAAAGCTGTCATTTTGAATTGTGAAAATTGGCACGTTTAAAATGGAAATTTTGAAAAAAACCTTATAGCTGTAGCATTTGCAAGAATAGCTATGCAACGCAGAAAACACTCAAGGTTCATTTTCGCCTACACACTGGAAAGAGTTTGCATAAGTGCGTAGACTGTAGATATGTGTGCGCAACCTTGTATGGAATCAGGCGTCACAGAATCCTACACACTAACAATAGTGCCCATATTTGCAAGCTTTGCGGAACTGCTATGGAAAGTGCATCAAAGTTGGAGAGGCACATGCGTACTCACACAGGAGAGAAACCTTACAATTGTAATCGATGTGCAAAATCATTTGTTCAAAAGTGCGAACTCGTGGCTCATGAGGAAAAACATCAAGGTGTACAGAGGTATGAATGTACAATTTGCAGTTTTGCAACATGTTTTGCAGAAAATCTCCGAGAGCATTTGCAGAATCATCCAAACGAAAGGCCGTACAAATGCGACATTCCAAATTGTTCACAACGGTTCAAATTACGTTAAACGCTCAATCAGCACAAGCGACGCCATTCCATAGGAAGAATGTTCTCGTGTGACCTATGCCCCACCACTTTTAAAAATAAATCAAATAAGACTAGACATGGGAGAGAAATTCATTCCCCAAACGAATACAACTGTAAAACTTCCGGAAGAGTATTTGCACGAAGGTCTAACCTTACGACACACGTTGTCACTCACACTCGCAGACACTGATTTGCATGGTGATTGTTTTATTGTAGAAATAACAACAGTAGTAGCAGTATAACAACAACAGTTTATCAGTAGCCATGTAGGCATCACACGAACGTTGACACACGCTGAAGTGCCATTTTATTGGTTAACTAAGATATAGTGGCTGTGGTTAGCTACTCTGCCAAAGTTGACTCATGCAAAATTAAAATTATAAACACTAGCAAAATAAGAAAATCTAGTTTTGAATTGTAATAATTGGGATTTTCAACTCTCCTGGATAAGAGTATTAAGCGTGCTTATTTTTTATGTTTTATTATGGTATTTTGCAAATGTGGGGTATGTTTAAATTGTGCGTATTGTGTTGATGTAATTTAATTATTACTTAAATATTTTAAATACAATACCTAATTTACTTATCAAATCTTTTATTTAAATATTTGAGGTGCATAAAATTTGATGTGTAGTTGCTATAACTAAAATTAAAATTAACATTGCACTAATAAAAGTATTAAATAAAAATCTTGCGTCTGGTATTTTTTTCTTGTATCGTATTTCTATTTAGTTGTTGTAGCATTTGTGAGAAACGCTATTCAAAGAAGACTCGAGGACCATTTCCGATACGACATAGGAGTAAATTAGTACAAATGCAGAGAATGCAAAAGTGAATTTAAAACCTTAAGTGTATTCAAACGTCACAAAATCACACACGCTGATATGAGTAGTCAAACATAATAACAAATGCATCATCCTAGCATATCACAAGCGCACTCACACAAACAAAATAATTGTAGCATGTCCGACAGTAATACGTCTCGAATACTACACTCATGGATCATGTAGAGAAACATATTATCAAACAGGAAAGTTGAAGTGCGCGAGTGGGTGTTACACGTCAATGTGTTTTGAAGCCTTGCGACGATAAGTGCATAATCGTACAAATGACAGACCGTACAAATGTGACTTTCCGATATGTTATCGATAGTTTAGAACACGTCCGAGTCCCAGTGAACATAAGCGGAGGCATTCAAGCGAAGAAAATTTTTGCGCGCGGCCTATGTCCTGCAAAATTCAAGACCCAAAATTCTTACAGACATATACATTTCTCAAAAAATTACAAGTGTGCAACTTGTGCACGGTCACACAAAAAGTCTCCTCATCATACCAATTTCAAACTAACCAGATGTAGGCATACTATTATAAGAAAAATTTGTAGGGGGAGGGATAAGTAGTGGAGCAAAGGGTCATTACTCCGTTCCCTAGGACGGGTTTCTTTGCTAGTGTAAAGTTAAAACCCGTTTTCAGGCTTCTGTAAAATATTATTGATATCGAACATTTGAATATATTGCTTTAGTATAACCTTATATATACATCTCATATTTACATAAAAAAAAACTTTAAGAAAACCTGTTTTTTAACCTATACCATTATGCAAATACCGGCCCGGCAAAAATATTATTAAAGTTTTGCTTTGCTAATTTATTTAAAGTAATATAAAACTTTTATCAGTTAAGTTTTGAACAAACGGACAAGTTCGTTACTACATTCAGCAGTAGACCAATACTTCACAACATTTGGTGGACTTGCTTAATGCTTTTTTCAATAGTTTTGTACGATAACCTTTAACAAAAATGAGATTCCTAGAATAAAAGAGGCCTTTGTGTGAGTCCTTATTTCAAAAACAATAGGCTTAAAAATATTTTAAGTACACCCTTTCTTCGGATCGCTCATCAGGTTCCATTTATGCGTCTTTTTAGATGGATATCAACAGTCAATTTTTGTAAAGTGTAATCCGCAAAACCAAAAATTTCTGAAATTGTTAAAACAAATTTTCTCGAATTTTTTTTTTTCAAAAAAATCAATTTCAGAAGCTCTCACTTAATATATCTACAGTCAACGTTGTGTTAAGATTAGCCTTTTATATTATTTGCAAAACAAATAGTATGGCGTTTCCGAATTTAAATGTGTTTTGTTGTATTGATTGTGGCAGAACCTACCCTAATAAATCGTCGCTCAAAACACACCTCCAGCAGCACGAGAAGAAAAATATCTTCACATGTCAAGAGTGCAAAAGTGAATTCAGTACCATAGCTGAACTCGAGCTCCACACGCTTAATCAAACCAGCAACATATGCAATTTTATGGAAACATTTGCAAAATCTGCGCGAAGTTTGAAAATACATGTACTGAATCATGCGGCCAAAGAACCACACCAATGTACTTCTCCTGCAGAATCGCATTACACAAGTGAAAACTTCTTGCACACTAAAAAGAAGCACAAAGAAGCATAGAAAAGCAAATCCCGGATTTGTAGCTACACGACATGTTACAGCGGAAATTTAAAGAAACATATGCTGAATCATACAAACGAAAAGGCGTACAAATGTAAATTTCCAAATTGTTCCAGAGAGTTCAAAACGAAGTTTGAGGTCAATGAACACAAAGGACGCCATTCAGACGAAACAAATTTTATTTGTGAAATATGCCTTGCTAAGGTAAAAACACGTGGCGCATTAAGCAGGCACAAGAGCAGGACACATTTTCCAAAAGACATTTAGTGTCAAATTTGTGACAAGTTAATAGCGGACAAGAGAAAACTCGCAAGGCACGTTGCATGTCATACAGGAGAAAAACGATTTGCTTGTCAATTGTGTTCAAAAAAATTCACAAGATGCGCAAATTTGAAGAAGCACATGCATCGGCATGCAATATGAATGCTATCATAGTGACAATATCTAAACCCACAACAAATGGTTCGACGTAATCTAGTTCCCATAAACAAGAAAGCATGAGAATTGTAGTAGATTTTGTCAAGCATATCTGTTTAACGTTATAATCTAAAAATTATGCGAGTTTGTTTAGGAGAAAATAAATTGTTATTTGTCTGATATGAGTGTTCGAGGGTTTAAAGAATTGCACAAAACAAAATAATTATTAAAATTTACACTTCTACAAAAAACTAAATGGTTTTATATGTATTATGTATATTAATAAAAAATTTGTATACATATTAAAGTACCATTTACTTGTTTACAAGAACCGTCCCAGTCAATGACGATTTTAATTTTAATATTTTGGTCTTGGGAATGTCTTGTAGCGTAACAATAAAGTGTTGTGAGCTAAAACCGCGCAGTTGGCACCATAGTTAAACATGTTGTTAAGAGGTCATGTTAGATTACCTTTATAATAAACTAAGGAGTTCTACATGCGTTCTCACGCAGGAGAAAATTCTTACAATTGTAGTAAACGCATGCACATACATAATATGCTACAATACGCAAACTTTTCTAATATATTTATTTCCATATAGGTTTAGAAAATTAGATAAAAATAATACATATCGCTATATAAATACAAAATCCAAAAGCATGGCGCGGACCTTAAATCCTGACTCATAATTTTTTTTTGCAACATCCGATAGACACAAACTTTGTATATTATATTGATATTAGGATAACCTTTTTAACCCAGTAAGGACTTCAAATGTCATTGATTAGTATTTTTATGTATTTGTAGCCAAAAAATAACCTTTCCTAGCAGAGTATAAAATAAACGTCAACCGTTTACTTAACGGGCTTGCTTGTATAGTCTTCATTAAGTTTTAAGAGCACTTCCAAGATCCATTATATGCAAAGAATTACACTTTAGTAATAAGGATATAACTTAATAAGACAATATTTGCGGCAGATTGTCATTTTATTTATACCAGTAGCGGCTCATAAAGCTACATGAGCTAGTTATTCTTCTATCAATAATAATTAATGGATGTGTGCGGTTACTTGTTATGGCTTGATATTCCTACAACAAAATTTTTTTTATGTTGCACATAGTAAACTTTTGAGCTACATTTTATGCTATTATTATATTTTCTCTTTTTTAATTCCTTTTTTTAACCAAACCTTTTGTACACTTAAAAAACTTTAAGTATTTATAGAATTTCTAGTAGAAAATTATAACCCTTCACTTTGCAAGAGTTACTGCAGTTTAGTATTCTTCATTTACTCAATTTTTTTCCATATCCCAAAATAATTGTTTTAGCCTGTACGGGTACATAATTATACTAACATTAAACAGTTTAGGTTTTTAGCATTTTTCAGATTTGTTTGATTTCTATATAAAATAATAAGTTGTGTGTACCATGTCGGCACTGAAAAGCAAAGCTTTCAAGTGCAATATTTGCAGCAAGCAATACACCACATTAAGAAATCTACAGTGTCATTTTCTAATTCACACAAGGACAAATTTGCATAAGTGTGTAGTATGTGGAAGTGAATTTACAAAAATTAATAGGCTGAAAAACCATCAAGTTATATATTCCAACCACAGCAAACATATGTGCAACATATGTGGAAGGACGACCGATTGTGCCTCTAGCTTAGAGCGACATTTGCGAACGCATTCAGGAGAAAAACCCTACATATGTATCGTTTGCAAAAAAAAATTCAGGACAATGTCAAATCTAAACCCTCATGCAAAGCAACAAAACCGAGAAAAGACAATTTGCTGCTCCATTTGCAACTACAGAACTAACGTTATGGAGAATTTACGGTACCACCTTGACGCTCATACCAACGAGCGACCCTACAATTGCAATTTCCCAAATTGTCAAAAGGAATTTAAGAGAAAATTGCATCTCAAAAATCACAAACGAACTCCTTCTTGTACAAAAAAAGTGTGTCGGGCTAATAACTAATTCTGTTTGAGCAGTCATGAGGCTTTTCGCTTCAAATGAGTGCATTATAAATTGGAAAATCTAAATTCTATATTCATATTCTACTTGAGTAGAATATGTAAGCAAACACACAAAACGTTTAAAAATTCTCAAAATTGAATGTGTCGGATCATAACAGAATTTTGTTGAAAATTAATCGCCTTAATTTTTGACATTTTTTTCTGCCGTACTTTTTTTTTTCTGTTGTGTCCCTGCAACGGTTGTACAAAAACTCTCTTCCACCCAACCTTACTCCTCGCCCAGCTACATAGACGGACATTTAAACTACAAAAATTTACTTTTTAGAAGAATAAGTAAATTTGTAAGCAGGATTGCTACGCAGCAGCCCACCTTTGCTTTTCAAAAAAATAATTTAAAAGGATTATTGTAGAAAAGGCCGAAAAGTAAAAATTAAGTCTTTTTTTGTTTTTACTTATGACAATGAAAAACTAAAACTAAATCTCCGTTGAAACGCCGTCTCACTGTGTAAAGGTAAAAAGGTCATTGACATAGTTTCATGTCATAAATTCAGTGTTAACAAGAAATGTTAAACTGTGCACACACTTTAAGAAAGGTTGTAAACGCAATTAACAATTATGTAAAACTGCATAAGCAAATTTGAACAAACTAGTTAATTCGGTGACAAAAATTAAGCTTTTGTGAAATTTGTAGTTCAAAATTTTTCTATAAATTAAATACGTAAATTATTCCTAGTTCGGACTCCTAAAAACTTGTGCAATTGAGTAATTGAACAATTTTTTTCAGCTTTGTATGTTCAACTCAAAAGCAAACTTTCTTGCTCACGATAAATAATACTTCTAGTCAGAAAGCTTTAAATTGCACGATTCGTGGCAGCCATTATACTAAAAAAATATCTCCTATTTTGTTTTCTTTTTTTGGAGACAGTGATTGCTTTTTAGATAAATTTATAATTTAAATATATAATATAAATGTATAATAAATTTAGATAAATAAATTTAGAATTGAGTTTTGAGAGTCTTGTTTTTATCACGAACCAAACATTTTTGTCTTGATAGTGCATACTTTTTTTTTTAAAAAAGAAAACTACAACAACATTTCTATGTATTGTTTACACATTTTTAACAACTTCTAAAAAAAATGGTAGCGCACATTTCCACACATACGCTCAACAAAGAGGACGACTCAAAACGGTTTTTGCTCTATATTCGCAAGTGCTCATAATTAAAACTTGTAAATGAGTTGAAACAAAATATAGAATTCGAATGTGGAATTAATACTACCACCACATTTGTTTAATCAATAATCATAATTATCGTTTTAAGTATCACTACAAATTATTTATATTACCATAACTATTTATTTATAACAGCGAAAAGCAAGCCCGTCTAATGACAGGAAGACCTACTATTACTTTTTGGGACCTCTTGTAATATTACAGGCTTGTTTTGGCAAGTCTCAATTACAACAGTTTTTGAATTCGAAAGAGATGAGGATGCCAATCCCTAGGAGAGTGGTGAAACTATGTTTTAGTAGTAAACTCAACTAACATATTGGTTGAAATTAGTGTTAGTGGAACATTTTTCAAATTTGTAGCCGTACAACTACGGTGCTTAGATAATTTTAAATTTTACAAACCTATTTTTTAATGGGGTCGCACATATAGGACGCCATTTCTGCAAGAACATTAAAAATAGAAATCTAGTGATGCTTTTTTTTACTATGATTTTTCAAAATGCGGGACCCAGTATTTTTAATTCTACATATTTCAAGACGGGCGTTATTTGACATTCCCGCAGAGCGGACGGTCAACATGTAAGGAAGGGTAGGGATATGGTAGGGAGCAGCATATTGGCATAAATTTTGTCATCAAGCGGAATTAAAAGACTATCCGTAACACTCCGCTGTGTCACGGTCTAGGTCCACATAGGGAGGACAACAACCTGAAATCAGATACGGTTCTCGCTTCCGCCTCATAACCGCAGGTGACTCTATGCAAATGAGGATAGTGTTCTCAATTCTGACAAAAACTATTGAGAAACCTATCGCTTAATTTCTGTATCATCTTACTTTACATACTTAATCACGTGGATACGGGCATATACAGTAAGAGGCAAGGCAATTCCTTAAAAGAAAAACCAAGTGCAGATCATAGGGGGAATGAAGCACCAATCTCAGGCTGGCTAGTGGAGAGAAGCTCTTCACCACAAGACCAACTCGGCCAACATATCCCATTAGTTATTAATAACTAAAAGTTAAAAACTTTTCAAATTTTTTTTAATCTTTTTTTTTAATATATGACTTAAAATTATCTATATTGTCACGCCCAAGAAGTCGATGACCCTTTAGACGCAACTGTAGGTTATGTAGTCACACCTTATTTGCAGCCGTGTATCTGCCGTAGTTGTAGTCCGTATCTGTTTGTCGTGTTTGAGTTTATTTGTCTGTCGACCTTGTCCTTGTGACCACTGCTATAAATAGCAGTGTGATGTACTAGAAGCATTTTCATAAGTTTAAGTCGTAATTTAATTCATCACTGAAATGAGTTGCCAATTCTTAATCTTATCCTTTCGTTCCCTAGTGACCTCGTGATCCCGGATTTTGCACTTGCAGTGCACAGCATTCAATTATAAGAATTATTTGATTAAATAAAATTCATTCGAGATTGAGCAAGTCCACTGGAAGCAACTCTCTTTTTATTAGAAGACACAACATAGCAGTGACAGTCAGTTTGTTCTTGGTCAGTCGGGTTTTGTCATTTGTCTTTTCCAGACCTCGGGCCCATGGCCATGTCGACTTACGCATGGCCCCGCTCTGACCTTTGTTGACCCCTAGCCTTACGTTATTGCAAATAAAGTTATTTGTAACTGTTTCTTCGTTGTTTTTCGTTGTCCAACGTTTATTGTCAAGCAAGTTGTGGAGCCCAATCTACCGTTGAGCGCATCACCCTTAGCACAGTCGACCCCGCCGAGAGTTCACGGTGGCACATGAGGTGCCCGTGACAATATTTTTCTTGAAAGTAACACAATCGAATACATTTAAATAAGTGTATTTTGCTATTTCTTCAAGCACTTGCTTAACTTCTTCATTCAAATTCTTACTGATTATTGTTTAAAAAGAGCTAAAACATTCTACAATGGTATCCAAAAATTGCTTGCACATGGTATACATCAGATATGGGATAAGTGGTTCTTTTATGTTAAGTTAGATCCTTATGATGTTCTTATACATCGTGGAATGAAAGTAGATGATAACGATAAGTATATTCCAGTTCCACCTAATTTTAAATCAAATATATTAACGATTTTTGTCACATATTTTATGTGTTTAGGAATAGGAACTCTTGTATTATTTTTTGAAACTATACAAGAATGGTCTAGATTAATACAAACAATTGTACCGTTGCGGAGAAGAGTAATACAACTGCAGATAAGAAAATTTTAAATTCGTTGCGGTTGATTTTAAACGGTGACGCTCAGATAGGTGAAATTGTGCGAAATTTTTGAAAAGCAATTTTTCGAAATACGTTTAAACGCAAAATTTACTGCTTTGGGTTTTCTTAGTGTAAATTTTAACCAAAATAAAATTGCTGTTAATGTTTTAAGAAAATGAATTTCCAAATTGCATATGGATTATTCTTCCACGCATCGGTTGAATTATAAACTAAGAAAAAACACTTACTTACGCTTTGACACATATAACCACCGGTGTGTCAAGGCAGCGCTTCATCGCCTCACCTTTGTGAAAAAATAGCAAGGCTCTGACGACTTTTAACATGTAAGACGAGGCGATAGGTGTGTCAAGAGGCAGCGCCGCACCAACTCACTTTTTCGAAAAACATGTGAGACGTTCTGCTATACCTTAACATAAGAGTGAGCCGCTGGCTTGACACACTCGGAAACATGCCAGGGTGGTTGTAAGGTTGAGCATTGAATTGAGTCTGGACAACAATAGGGGGATGCTGGCTAGTATGTTTGTTATTTTTTACCATAATATCATTGCTATTTTCACCACGGTTTTTTACAATAAGACCACAGGCTAAAAAGTAGCAACAAATAATTGTGATAAGTAAAATGCATCATTGTTTTACTTAAGCTTATAAGAAACCATAATTCTATGTATTTACCATGTAGAACTGCGGAAAGCCACAGCAATTGTTGCCGAGCCCACGTTTTGAACAATCGTAGCACAATGGGCATCACATGCACAAATTTGATCACACATTCTGTGTGCATATAACTTTTATGTGTGGAAAGCCGACTCCAAGTGTTAAGGTATTTTATAATTTTGTGCTAACTGACTCAAAGACTCATAAGTAATGGTTCTAACGCTAAAATGGTAAGTCAAGTTCCAAGTAACCTTATCTACTAAAATTATTCTTCTTATAAATATCGATCACTAAAGCAAATCCATGGAAATTATCTTAATAAGGAACTTTTACCTTGAAAAAAATTGTGAAGTGTAAATGCATGAATTAATTTTGGTTCAAATTTAGACCGAACACATAAACTGTATACAGTTCATTATCAGTTTGCCATTAGTCTTATTATAAATTTAGTCTGTAGTGTGTATATACTTATCTTTTTATAAAGGTTTCTACAAATCTAAAACGAAAACCAAAAATATTCAAACAAGCTTGTTTGTTGAAATTTTTCTTTAGGGGTCTCGATGTCACCTCCGTAATTAAAATACAAGTTTTTTTTTGATTGCATTGTTGAGATGTTAGCTGTACTCTGTGAAAATTTTGACAATTATTGATTTATTTATTTTGCTGCTACTATTTGAGAGGAGTGTATCAATTAACTGGTTTGAAACGGCTAGGGATGGGAATACAGATTACGTTACATTGTTTTTTGTTGGTATATTTATTAGTTCAAT
>JAQFYP010000275.1:0-27186 GCA_034694865.1 Bilobella braunerae | reverse complement strand
GCCTGGAACGGTGCAGCATAGTTGCAGACGAAGCACATAAAATTGCTGACTTTGCTGTGCGTTGTCATGTGCCGTTTGAATTTGAAACCACATTCTGGACACTCGAGGAGCCCTTGAGCTGTGTGACTTCGCACGTGGATTGTCAGATGAGAATTACGAAGATAGTCCTTGGGACAATGGGGGCACTTGAAGGGCCTCCTCTTAATGTTAGTGTGCAGAGCCAAGTGCTGCTTGAAGTTTGAATTGCTTTTGAAGGCTTTTGAACAGTCCTTGCACTTGAAGGGTCTCACATCAGAATGAACGAAAGAGGGACGTTGGAGGATTGCTTTGGTTTTGAACCTCTTGAGGCACTTGTCACACTCGTGAGGTCTTTCAGTGCTTGCGATGGGTGACCTTTGACCTTCCATTTTGATGCTCCACTTACTACAAAAGCACCCACATTGACTAATCTGAATTCCTATCGTTAGTTATACGCCTTAGTATTTAAATAACCTTAAGAGTTGCTACGAAAGTGCCCTTTTTGTCCGTGTAAGCAGCGATTATGCTTCCAGCGTTAGTAAAATTTTCAAAACAAGGTAAACTCACTGTATGCTAACCTCCTGAAACTTGACTTGAAAGTATTTTTTAAGATATTGTGAAGACAAACGCTTTCCTTTAACAAAAATTCTCGAATTTGAGGCTTCACGTGATTTATATTTAGGACAACCTTTTGAAGGAATTTGGATTAGTAAAAATGGACTTTTTTGTTTTAATTTAGAACAGCAGAAATGTGAATTGAATAAACCGTTGCAAACTACGTGATCAAATAGCGTACTGTACTCGCGAGAACAAATTGGGGTCATTTACTAAGTCATAGACATGAAAAGGAAGGGTCAGGGGTCAATTGGGTCATTAAGACAATTAGTGTTCGCATTGTATGAAACAAGTTTTTTTTTTTTGAAAAATCTAATTCTTGAGATTTGGGGGCTATTTCGGGGGTCTAGAATGAGGGTCAAGGGTCACCTGGAGGGGTGATTAAGACTATTTTAACTTTTAATTTCTAGTAAAATGAGACAAATTTTGAAATGCATGATTTTTTGGTTTTGATTGCATTTATGGGGTCACGGAAGGTGGTCAGCAGTCACATGGGCCATTAAGACAATATTAATTTTTCATTCAACACAAAACTAGCAAAAAAAACGATTTTTTGGATTTGGGGGTCATTATTGGGTCATCACGATGAAGGGAAGGGGTCGACCCCTGTGACCCATTTTCGAAATTTATCTTACTCTTGACCCCGAAACAATTTCCCCCGAAACAGATTTGAAAAAAGTTAGCTCGTTATAATATAATAATTTATAGAATATAAATATTAAATAAAAAAAGTTATTTTGCAACCAGACAAACAGACAGACATATGGAAAGGGCGTTCCCATAAAAGAGCAAATCCGCTACTTAATTAATACTTCCGTCGTATGACGGGTTAATTCCCTAGTAATGTAGTAAAACATTGTAGTGTAGTAAGCTGTTCTCAATCGGTACGCTCAAGTAGCAGATGCATGTAAATTAGACTGATTCAATTGACAAACATCTTTGACTTTGACTTTTGGTTTGAGGCAAAGGGTCAAAAGTAGGGTTTGACTACGTTGATGATGTACATTCATTTGCTAGTTCCTTTTTTTTTGCACAAAGAATTTCCATTAGCTTTCAAAAATAGTGAACTAGCCACGGACCGTATGTACGGCATTTTTAGAAATTGTAAGGTAATTTGGGGGTCAACTGATACTGTAGGCAGGTAGTATTCTACTGCAATTAGCTTTGGTTAGGTTCTCCTGCATTAGAAAAAAAAACTTTTGTTGTGATTATTTTTATGTTTTGAAAGGAAATTCTTGACCTTGACCTTTGACCCGCCAGAAGGCATATGGTAATCAAACATAATGGAGCTTGCACTTGGTTTAATATCAAAAGACTCATATCTGAAGAAAATAGATTTGGGATGAAGGTGTTGCGTATAGTTCAAAAGACAATCGCGGTGGTCTGATATACAAACATTCAAAGCGAAAACGTATAAGTTAAACAACATAGTCCTAAAACTAGGAATGCACAAAAATTAGTGAGATGAGCGAGAAAGTAGGTGCCAAAATAGAGATTAGGACGCACATAAAAATCTTATTCAAATTTCTAGAATGAGTAGTAATTGGTAGCAACCACTTAGGTTTAAGATTTCTTTTCGTTTATTGGGTCAACTCAAATAAACACAACAAAAAATTGCTCTGCAATATCCAGCTTACCAGCAAAAGCATTTATTTGTCTTGCAACATATTGTTTGTGGAAAATTAAAAAAATGCCTTGCAAAATTGCGCGAGTCGGGATAACTTTTTTCACCAAATACAAAATTGTTGCAAAATTGCAATCAGTAGAAACGAGGAGAATGTTTCAGATTAGCCTAAAACTGCCTCAAGCTTTTTAACTTGACATAAACATGTTTTTAGGGGGGAAAGTTGCATCGTAACCTTAAGATTTTCTTCCAGGAAATGCGCGGTTTTTTTTTTGCAGCAATTTTGGCGTGGATAATTTTTTGACCAAACCATCCAGTACCAGCAGAGCAGTCGGGTCTGGAACGTTGTGGATTGGTTCTCCAAAATTTCAGATATAAAAAGTTAAAAAAAATTTACCATTAACTTCAAGTTCACCATAGTAATCGTGATGTGTTTTGCCGTACTTTGGTGTCCATACGTAAAAATTACACAAAAATTCTCCTTACACTATCACACCTTGTCCAGGCCTACATACATGGGCCCTTCCAATCACCCAAAACTTATATTCTTTAGAAAATAAGTTCACCGGAACAACCCGTTGCTCCTATTTACTTAAAAATCGAGCCTTGTTGTGGAAATGTAAACTTCACTGCGCTGGTGGAACGTGATTATTAACTTTACTTATGTAGATTAACCGAGACTTCTTGTTTATGGAATTATTTATATGAGGTTACAACTAACAAATATCGCCTATAAGTGTATTTCAGTGTACAACATACCAGGCAGGCAGACTTTACAGCTACAGCCAAACAATGTTCTTCGAAAACACGGTAGCTTGCCTTAACACAAAATTTGAAAAAGCTTGTTTGCTATGCTATAAATTTGCTTCAGCATAATTATAATGACGCTGTTGGGTAGAAAAACGGAGACTATAGCTTAAGTAACACAATTTGACGTTTTCTGAATTGGCATAACTTGTTTTTTTAAAACAAAAAAATTAATGTAGCTGTAAAACTTTTCTCATGGAAGAGCACAGTGATTTTGTATAGAGGCTTTAGCGCTGGCAATGTTTAAGTATGCATAGCTTAGCCGCCGAGTTGGAGCACAGGAGGTAATCATAACTGCAATTAAGGCCAACAGTTTCTAAAACATAGTTGTAGAAATGTTTCAGCGTTTGGATTTGGATGTTTGGTACATTTTCTAATTTCAAGAATTGCACAAATTGCTGAGAGAGTGAAGTATCTAGATTTTGAACTTTCAAAAACAGAACCTTTAACTTAGAAACTGTATGTCTTAAAAGTAGAAAAAAATTACTAACAATAATTTTAAAATGGGCCACACGATCATACAACATTCTACTCCTCTTTGCTTAAACAGGAGTATCTCCATCTCAAGACAATAACAAAAAACGAACAAAAAATTCTATAGAAGTTAATTTTTATTTTCAAATCAGAGAAATGATACAGACAAAATTAGCGGTGAATTTGGATTACTAAAGCAACGTATTCGAATGGTATGTTGACATTGTACAAAACTGATGGCACGGCTACGCTAACATTCTTAGGAACACAGCCATTTAGCATCAGCGATATTGACTGGTCAAAATAAAATAAGGCGATAAGAATACCCCGTCAATTACAATTCAAAATAGAGATTTTATGGTAGTGTTTGCAAGAGCTTTGTGCTTTACCAGAATGGCTCTGTCGACTATATTTGACAATTGTTTGTCAGATAGTGTTTGAACAAATACCAAGTTGTTTGCTATTACTGACAAACTCGGATGAGCTGGTAAGCCGTCAAACCCTGCGCCCTTCCGCCACAAACCATCCGACTCCATTCTACCGTCTGCAAAAATTCTATGAGCAGTGACGAAGTCAAATTTTTCCAAGAGTCCTGCAGGGATCGTCTCCCCTTGTCTAACAAGTGTTGACACCTGTAATTGGTTAAATAGCCAATATGAGACCAACAAGCCTGTCCTAGGACAAGAGTATAAAAATAGAATTATTGGAGAAATAATCTGTAATAATAATTTTTGTAAGCTGCTGCAATTTTTGCAAGGCGTTTTAACCGGTAGACGAAAGCGGGGAATTCTTTTCACAATGACAAAACTAAGTAACTTCGTTAGAGTCCATTTGACACGCACGATTTTGCGTTAAAAAAAACAGTAAAAAAACAGTTTTCAGATGCTTTGGATGTTTTACCTGTCCCTCTAGAGCTTCATCGAGTATACCAATTTCAAAACTAAAGTAGTTGCGTAAACAAGTCATTACTACTTCTTCGTAATTGCCCCCTTCCACGACGCTAAATAACGCAACTGTAACTAACAAACTGAGTCCTATCATTTTTAGGAAGGTTTGAGCGGTTTCTTCAAAAATTGGGGAGTTTGTAAAACTTGTTATGATAAAAATTTTACAATCCTTTACAAGTTTTATAGGAGGGGCCGTGTTATGTGCTTATAGAATCATAGCACCATTGAACCAATTTTATATGATAATTAGATGTGTAGGGGACACTACAGCTAAACCTTTGGCAAAGAGTTTACCACCGCTTACCATTACCATGCCAACTATTGGCAACCGGTAAGTTAAAGTTATGACTTGGTGCCGTAGTTGTTTTTTTAATTTCTGTAAAAGTGAACAACAACAAACGGCAACATGTTTTCATAAAGTTGCTAACACATTGCTGACCCATTTGCCATCCATGTAGACCATCCGCTTTGTGGTAATAAAAAAACGAGCATTTCGTTTCCACTAAAGTTTTGATTTGATCAAGTCAAATAAACACAACCGGTAGTTACCCTGCAATGTACAGCATACCAGGAAAAGCGTTACTAATCCTGCAAACCATTTCTCCCAAAATAACCAAAATAAAATTGCCTTGTATAATTGCGAAATTTGAGATGGATTATTTTTTCAACTACGACATTGTTGCATGGTAACGATGATGACGCCAATCAGTAGAAACGAGCACTGCTTTCGCTTAACTAAAAACTACTTGACGCTTTCTAACTTGACATAATCATGTTTTTAGAAAAGCTAAATTATATTGTGGACTTATATTTTGTTTTCCTAGGGATTGAACAATGTTTTTTCAGAAAAATGGGCACTATGTTTAGGAATGTTTTGACCACACTACTACAGTACTACCACACGATTCCTGGACAGAACGTTGTAAATTGGTCCTCAAATCCTTACGAAACAAAACGTTGGTATCAAATGTTAGTTTATCAAGGTATCAAAATCAAGCTTTGAAAATTGACAAGCTGAGTTTAAATCTCAGATATTGAAGTGCACTTCAAAGTGGTACTTCAACGTATTCCTGTCCTTGTACGTCTTTGGGCACAATGAACAAGCAAAGGGTTGTTCATGCGTGTGTCCTCTGTGGTTGGAGTGAAGCGTACTTTTTTCGTTGGCATCCTAATTGCAAAGTGTGCGCTTGGAGGGTCGTTCTTTCGAGTCCTCAAATGACCCTCTTGACTTCGTTTATTTTTGATTTCCACAACAAAATTTCTTCTCAAAAGTGATTTAAATGACCTACTTTATCACGAAAAAAATTATCATAATTTTCCGAAGTTTTCCACTTTAGTAAAATTTTACCGTTTGCTAATTAACTGAACTAGTACTATGGTTAATGAGCGCTTAAACTTTACATTAGCTATTTACATTTTCATATCACTGATGAAAATACATTTACTTGGTTTATTAACATACACTCGCTGATTAGCAATGTAGCTAACTAATAAACATTTAAAAACAATTCATTTTAGTAATTAATCAACAAGTGGCACTAACATGAACAAATTAATTAAACAATGATTGGCATTTGTTCTCAAAATGCTGTTGTTTCCATTTAATTTGATGGGGCTACAGGGTAGACTTGGCATAAGACCTTGAATGGGAGCCTAGTGAATATGGCGTCGAGAGTTGCTCGTATTTCCCCCTGCGGGCAGACAAGAGGAAAGAGGAGGTTCACAGAGGTTCATGACACCTTCAGTGGTTCGAAGGTGTCATTAAGAGAATAATAACTTCATTCAACGCAAAGCTAGCAAGAAACCGAACAAATTTTTTTTAGGTTTTGCGGGTCATTTGCGTCATCGAAATGAAGGGAAAAAGTTAGAACCCATCCTAGAACTTGATCTCACTCTTGACTCTTAAAATATTCTCATGTAAACAGGTTTGGAAAAGTGCTAACTCGTTATAATAATATGTAAAATATAAAAATAAAATCTTTGACCTTAAAATGTTGGTTTGAGTCATAGGGCCACTACAGGTCGAAGGGAACCGAAGGTATTCGGTACAATCTTAATTGTTTGTTTCATTGAAAAATAGGGTTTGACCATCTTGATAATGTACTGTACTTTTCTAGTTCCAACTTTGTTTGTTTTATGGAAATTTTTCCTAAGTTTTAAAAAAAAAGTATTTGAACTAACCACGGACTGCATGAAGGGAACTTTTAGAAAATAGGATGTAATTTGGGGTTCAACTGATACTGAAGGCAGATAGTATTTTAGTAAAATTTGTTGAGCTTATTTTTATGTAATGGAAGAATATTCTTGACCTTCACCTTTGACCCGCCAGAGGGCAAATGGTAATCAAACATAATTAAACTTGGCTTAAGATCAAAGAACTCATATCTGAAAAAAAAGGTTTGAGAAATAGGTGTTGCGTGTAGTTCCAGCGACAATCGCGGTACTCGACGTACGGACAGACAAAGCGAAAACGTATAGTTAAACAAATTTCAAGTCCTAAAATTGGAAAGACGCAGAAAATAAATGTGACGTAAGATAATTGTTGGCAATTGTTGGTGAAAAATAAAAACGCCATGTAGAAATGCACGATTCGCGGTAGCTTTTCTCCCCACATACGAAATTGTTGCAAAATAGCAATGTTGACGTCAATCAGTAGAAAGGAGGAAAATGCTTCAGATTAGCCTAAAACTGCCAATCCAACTTATCATAATCATGTTTGTAGAAGAATAAGTTACATCGTAGCCTTAAAATTTACTTCTGGAAATTGCGTATTTTTTTTTTGCAGAAATTTTGGTTTGGATATGTTTTTGACCAAACCATCAAGTGCTAGCACAAATGTCGGGGCGAGAACATTGTGGATTGTTTCTCGATTTAGAATTTTGGTAACTATGCTGTAAATAAAATAGAAATTAACATACCAGCAAAATAATCAAAGTCGAATTTACCAACGTTACCAAGTTGTTTAAGTCTCAGGCATTCCTGAGTTGTTGAATTTACAATCAGTGTTGCACGAAGTAACGCAGCGGGTAACTAAAAAAAATTCAGCCGTGACTACACTTAAATTCAAATTTACCGTAGTAGTCGTCGTGTTTTTCTTTGCATTACTTTGCTGTCCGTGCGTAAAAATACCACAAAAATTTCTCTTACAGCCTTACTTTTCACCCAGCCAACCTACATAGATGGGCAATTTAAATCACCCAAACATTATATTCTTTAGAAAATTAATTTATGGAAACAACACATGGTGACCTAGGTGGCCCACTTTATCAATTTAAATGATCTCCGATCACACAAAACACGAAATAAAATCGGGTTTCTCGCCTTTTTTCTAGTATTTAGTACACTCAAACATTGAGTTTTTGTACTACTAGCAACCGATAGTTCCGATATTAAGTTGTGAGGTTACAACTAACAAACATCTACTTTAGCTGCATTGTAGTGTACCAGGCAGACGTTATTGCTCTACCCAAATCATGTTCTAAGAAAACAAGATAGCTTGCCCAATCACAAAATTCAAGATAGCGTGTTTGCGAAGATATTAATTTGCTTCAACATAACTATAATGACGCTGTTGGATAAAAATGCGGAGAGCTGTAGCTTAAGTAAAAACGATCTGACGCCTTCTCAAATTGGCATAATTTTGTTTTTCAACAAAAAAAAATCTACTGTAGTTGTAAAACTTTGCTCATGGAAGAACACAGTGCTGTTGTGAAGAGGGTATAGCCCTGACATTGTTTAAGTATGCTTAGCTTATCCGCCGAGTTGGAGCAAAACAGGTAAAAAACATCAACAGGTAAGGAGAAATTCTATCTTAAGACAAGTACATAATAAACCATAAAATCCGATGGAAGTTTGTTTGATTGTCAAATCGGAGATTAATCAAGAATTTTGGGATGAATTTGGATTACTAAAACAACGTATTCAAATGGGGCGTTGACCTTGTACAGAACTGATGGCACGGCTAGGCTAATTTTGATAGGAACATAGCCTCTCAGCATGAGCTTTAGTGACTGTTTAAAATAAAATAAAGAGATAAGAACATTTTTTCTATTATAATTTAAAATAAATATTATGTTGTTGTGTTTGTAAAAGCTTGTGCATTACCAGAACAACTCGATCCACGATACTTGACAATTGTTTGTCAGATAGTTTTTGAGCAATTACCAAGCTGTCCGCTTTTACCGACAAAATCGGATGATTTGGTAAGCCGGCCAACCCTGCGCCCTTCATCTACGCACCATCCGGCTCCATTCTATCGTCGGCAAAAATTCTATAGGCAGTGACAAAGTCGAATTCTTTCAAGAGTTCTGCAGGGATCTTCTCCCCTTGTCTGACAAAGTCTGCCACCTGCAATTTTTGAAATAGCTAATAATTGACAAAACAAGCCTGTCCTAGGACAAGAGAAGGAAAAAAAAAGCATTAATGGGGAAATATTTCAAAATCTGCTGCAATTGGACTACAAACGTTAAACATTCTTGCAAGGAGTCTTAACCCATGTACGCAACAGCGGTGAAATTCTATTATAAAGATAAAACTGAGTACATCGTAAGAGTCCATTTGACATGCACGACTTTGCGTTCAATATATAAGTAAAAAACAACCAGCGTTAAAATGCTTTGGGTGTTTTGCCTGTCCCTCGAGAGCTTCATCGAGTATACCGAATTCAATAGTACTAAAGTGCTTGCGTAAACAAGTCATTACGACTTCCTCGTATTTGCCCCCTTCCACGACGCCAAGTACTGCAACTGTAACTAACAAACTGAGTCCTACCATTTTCAGGAAAGTTTTGAACTGTTTCTTTAAAATTAGAGTTCCAAGAACTTGCTTTGATAAAGAATTTACAATGCTTCGCAAGCTTTATAGGAGGTGCCGTATTATGTATGTTTACAAAGTCACAGCACCCTTGAACCAGCTCACAATTTTATACGATAGTTTGAAGTGTAGTTGACACTATAGCTAAGCTTTTTGCAAGGAGTTTGCCACCGCTTACCATTACCGTGCTAACTACTGGCAACTGGTAAGGTAAAGGTTAGGTTAGGTTTAGGTAACCTAAACTTAACCTAAACCTAACCTATGACTGGACACCGTGTTTGTTTTTTGGTTTCTGTTGAAGTGGCCAACCTCAAAATGGCAGGATATGTTTCATGACCATTGTTTACACATTGCCAACCTATTTGCCGTGTTTAGGAGGTAATGCTACAGCTTCTTAATTTCTGTAGAAACAATATTTTTTGTCGTTTCAGTTATTCCTTCGGGGTGAACATGAATGTTAATAGTTTAGGGTTAAAATCTCTGTCGCAAAATAGTTGTGGTTAGTTAACACGTTTATCTTGATTTGACCGAGAAAGTGGCATTTTTGGATAGGGGAAATTAAAATGTTGGTAAAAATAACATCAAAATTTTGTTTGTCTTGGTAGAAATAGATAATAAACAGTTATCGACATTTGTTTTGATCGACAATTGAAATATATTGCGCACGTACTTGTAAATAACCTCACTCAAAAAAGGCTAATTTCTAGAATCGGTAGTAAATATTAGAATTTATTTGAGGTGTTAAATGTCTTGTTTACTACAGCGTAGTTTGGTCAAAGAAAATAAACACAACGGAAAGTTGCCAAGCAAAGCACAGATACCAGTAAAAGTATTATTTCTTTTGCAGTATAATTTTTGTGGAAAGAAAATTGCCTTGTATAATTTGATGTAGATTATTTTTTCAACAGCGAAATTTTTGCAAGATAACGATCATGACGCCAATCAGTAAAAACGAGCATTGCTTTAGCTTAACTGAAAACTACCTGACGCTTTCTAACTTGGCATAATCATGTATTTTGGAAAACAGAATTAAATCGTGGCCTTAAAAAATTTATTTTCTAAAGATTGCATAGTTGACTTTTCAGAAATTTTGGCACTGCACGTAGGAATGTTTTGACCAAATTAGCCAGTACTACCACAGGAGTCCTAGGCAAAACGTTGTGAATTTGTTCTCAAAACCTTCTCCAAATATCAAAAAATATTTCATATATTATTTATTGTTATTATTTATTAAAGAATTAGTACTATCGGACTCGAGTCCATGAGGGTTTTTCTATAGATTAAAAATCAGTATTTTAAAATATATATTATAAGAAATTATTATATGGAATCAACCCCTTGCTTCTCTATTTGACCTAGGTGACCCCTGACCCTTGACCCAAATCACCCCTAAAGCAAAAACAGTGGGTTTTGTGCGTTTGCGTATCAAACCACGTGAATAAATATAACACTCACTGCACTTGTCATAGAAGATTATGACAGTACAAGTTAGCCGAGGCTTTTAGTTGGCCGAGATTACTCATAAAACTAAACCCCCACAAACATTTCAAAACTTATTTTCGAAATACCGCTTTTATTTAGAGTAAACGTATGGTAGACTTTTGTATAAATTTCAAAATAAGTATAGCGAGTTTTGTTCTAAACATGTTTTGGAACAAATTTTAAAAGTAGTCGAGACCTTGACCCAACACCCTGATTGGAATTCATTTTCATAATTTAAGAGCCAATTCTGTTATTTTTTTATAATATGGTAACGTCGGGTAGAGCATGGCGTGACACACGTCTTCTGTTCTAAAAAATAAAACAAATACAATACAGATTATTTTAGAACAAAACCAAACTTTGAAAGAAAAAACTATTTAAAACAATGTTGCTTACAAAATCTTACTACTTGACCTCAATAAAATGCCCGACATCTTCGATCAACTCAGTTCTAGTAACCATTTTGAGGAAATCCAAGCAGCCGTTCACTATGGTAGGATGTCCACCGCTGACAGTATATTCGTAACCGTAAAAATTTAGTCCAATCAGAATTTGAAAACTGTTTCCAGCAGAGGGCACCAACTATTCACATTGTGAAATCCAACGGCAGTGGACTGTTTCCTGCTGCAGAAAAAGGTTTCCGAACAAAAAGAACCTCTAACATAAAAACTTAAAAAAAAAACATAATTTGAACATAAGCTTTGCAATTGCAACATATGTTAATCAGTTTAGAAAGCTAACCATGGATTTAAGCTGTCGAATTTTATAATTGAGAAACAATCAACATGCTTCATTATCCCACCAGGTTTTGGCCTGAGTTTTTTTTAAATGCGTTTTAAATAGCTTTAAAAACCAACAAGTAAATAAGCAAATTGTTTTTTGTTTACTCAAATTGTATACTGAAGTTGGCGCAACAAAGACAAAGGTCAATCCCATACTCTTCATTACTGTTTCAATTGATTTTGCCAACTTTCGACAAAGATGTTTCGCCTGGCCACCCAACTGACTCCAAACCTCAAGCACAAATGCCATCGAATCTGTAATTCTAAAGCGACAACGTTTAACAATAATGTTCAAGTATGGAAAATTAGTTTATGTAAAATATTGTGTTGTTTAACTTTATCATTTCCACAACCGTTTTGAGCAGTTCCCGAAGTATAAACAAACTTGTATACTCGTCTACGCTCCAGACATCAAATATCACTCTAGGCAAAACTGCGTATAAACAAAATTTGTTTGTATATTATTTTGAAAAAAAAATGTTTGAAAAACCACTTGTGTTTTTTTAGATGACCCCAGTATTCCACAATGAAAACTCTGCCTACAAGAGTTGCATTAACTCAATACCAACGTGTCACTGGTTAATCTCATTCTATACATAAAAGGATTTATTAAACAAAATGGACTTAACTTGGATTCACAATGTCGAGTTTGAAGATTAATCTGCAAAAGTAGACACATTAGCAATATATTTAACATCATTTCATGTTAATTGCAATTTTACAGATTTCTAGTGATGATTGTGAAGACAAGTTTTGTTATTCGGTTTGTTCAAATTGAGTTGTACTTTTACTGAAACGTTGGAAATCAGCAGACAGATGAGTATTAAAATAATTAACCAAAAACTTAATTTTAATCATACTTGTTAACAAAACTTACAGTTAAAAATATAATTGCAAACTCACCATAGAAGTAGGAACAAATGCTTTGTTTACAATACTGTCCCTACAGCTGTTTATCCTCAACAGTGTCGGACCGCCAATGCAAAGCCAATTCGGGTGCTTAAAATATTATGGTTAGTATTACTGTTTGATTTCGTTAATAACATAGTATCGATTTCTGCAAGTTAAATTATCTTTAGCAAGACAGTTTAATATTTTAATTGATGATTCTAATGAATTGAATATGAGTTTTTTTTGTGTCATGCGGTCATAGTACAAAAAATTATAACTAAATTGTAATTAATGTGTCAAATATACAGTCAGTTAAGGCAACGACACAAAATAACATAAACAGCAACAAAAATATATAATAAATACTATAAAAAAATGTTCTAATAATAAACTATTATTATATGAATAGATTGCTTAATACTGTTTGGTAGTTGTAAAATAATGTTCACTACTATGGTGCAACAACCAGGTACCGTCGTTTTTGCTAAATCATGCAACATTTGGTTACAGTAATATTACATTGAGAATTAAGCTATTATTAATATAAATATGCCTAGCGTTATACCATCGAATAGCCGATTTAACCTGTATGAATTACACTGCTTTTGCACTCAGGCAAGAAGGCACTAGTAGTAACTTGATCTCTTGATCTCTAAATCTAATGCTAAATTCTCATGCTAAACATTTCTTTTACTGGGAGGGCAAAGTCCACCTCCTCTTCGCTCAACCACCCTCCCACAATGCTTTAATGATAACTCAAAAGATGGCGTTGTAGGAGGCTTGTTATTCTATGGAATTTTGTTGTACATTACAACACCTATATAAAATCTAACATAGATAATCTCACTTGACTTTTACTAACTTAACCTAAAATACTAACGATAGTCAGCCCATCTCCATCTTGTAATTAGTGGTTGCATTATTCAAGAAATCCAACGGTATATCTTACCTTGGAAATAACATTTGCTGCTTCTAACCAATGTATAATATCTTTTAAAAATAACAAATAAATAATAAACAAAATAAAAATATAAACTATGTACTAACTCAAAGAAACGTTGAAATTAACGTTGGCGTAATTCTTATACCGTATAGTGTAGTAGTATAGGTGTTACAAGTAGTATTTCTGAGTCATTACACAAACACAATTTGTTTATATTTATTTGTTTCCTTGCCCACTCCGTGTAAAACTTAAAGTATACTATCAACGGCTTGTTTTAATGCATAACACAAAAGAATTTAAGTTTTCTAAAACGAACCTCTCGCGCCGCCCACCGTTCTCAATTATTTTATTCGTACATTACTGCATTATGAGTCGCTTTCTTGTATAAATTAAAATTTTCAATTTGAATAAAACAAATCGAACCACAATTGTAGTGACGGAAATAATCTGCCCTGTTCCAGAAATTTTGAAAATGAATTGAATTTTGCGACGAATGTGATGCAAGCATAGTAGCCACGTTAAACTGAGTCATTTCTTGAAACAACGCTTACGATTTTTTTTAAATGAATTACGAATTCCAAAAAATAATACGTTTTTGAAATTCAACGTGAAGTGAAATTCTGCAGTAACTAGGAATTCAATGCAATGTTAATTATTTTCCAAATTCAGTCATGCTACATTCTTTTTTAGAAAATTTAGAATAAAAACTATTGTTTATTGATTTGTTTACTTGCCCATTGTCCAATAACTAAAAGCAAGATCTCAACAAGATAATTTTAATGCAAACAACAAATAAATGAAACATACGATGCGAAACCTTTATGAAGCAAGAGTTAGATTCGCAAATATCATCAAACAATTATCTTCGCCATTTTAACAAAATTCAAAACTAAATTGGAACCTTATTGATTTTCTAAATTCTGCATTGTTTTAAACAAGAAGTTATACTTGGTAACATTGGTTGGGCAAATATTGATATTTGTAACCGAGTAAAATTCGTGAATTTGCAAAATTGAAGTTTTCAAAAACTTGTGAAAAGATTGTACTCGTTTAAAAAATAAACCGAATGCACAATTTAGAAGAAAAAAAAATTGTTAGCGTATTGAAACGACAGGACAGCAAAGCCGCAGTTACGCCAATACAGACCCTGGCTTTGGCTAAATATATATGTTTTAAATTTGAATATCGTTGGAATCATTGCTACCTTGCAATATCCTTTCTATTTACATTTTTTCTTACTAATATAATTTTTTTTGATTGAGTTTATTTATTCTCGGCCCTTTAGCCGTCTGGCCATGGAACGAGTGAATTTATAAAATTTCTCATTTTAACAATGTACGGTACAAGAATTTTGAGAGTGAGTTTAAATGATTTCTCAGCTCATGTCTGTAATTTTTTGACTTAAATAAAGCAAGATTAATAACATAATTACTCGTTTCACTTAATCACTACATTTGCATCTAGAATTGATTTCTCTAATAAATTTTTGTTGGCTCGGGGCCCATTCAATATAATATTCAATATGAAATTCAAATTCTTTGCGTACATCCTCGTAAAAGTAATGCCACTCTAAGGTGGTTGATTCACATTTTTCATCGAGTAACTGCGTTTCTGGCGATGTGACTCGCGCAAACGGGAAATCAACATGAATTTGTTTGTTGATAGTTTTACCAGAAAAATCAGCCTCAGAATTAATCGTTTTACTTTCACGCTGCTTTGATTTGTCGATGTAGAGCTTTTCTCCTCTGTTTTTTTCTCCGCTTTCTTTGGCTCGAACAAATGTTGAAAGAAGTTTTCGTTTCTGACTTCTTTGCTCTTCAGTTAAATCTACACAAATGAATATTTTTGTACCTTTAAGCTTGTAACAATTCCTGAACACGTCCAGTTTGCTTTCTGCACTTATGGTGACCAACAGTGGGGCATTTTCTTTTTTTCCAAGTCTACAAACGCTATGAATGTTTGGAATAATTCCAAGGCACGTGCAGAAAAATTGTGCTACTTGAACTAAAAACGACAAGTTTTCACTAGTACGAAGTCCATAAATCACATTTTTCGTACCTAAAGTGTTTGACTCTTCACTAGTAAAATCTTGTTTGTTTGTGCACTGACTAATGAATTTCAAAATTGATTTATCAAACTCTGATCTTAACTTTAACAACGCTGACAACACTTTCTCACTTAAAGTTCCACGTTCTTGACATTGAATTTGATTATTTGTTTGATGACAATTTAAAATTAGTGACTCCATTGCTTAGCAAAATTTAAATTTTGTTCACCGTTAAATTCTAATAACAATTGACTATTGACTTAAATCACAGAACTTTGCTAACACGACCATTCTGCTTCACTTCTAAACTCACTCACTAATATTATTTTGCATAGCATTAAACTATCGAGTAGTCGTTTTATCTTGTTGGGATTCAAATCAGGCAATAGAAGGCGCTAGTAGTAACTTGATTTCTTGATCTCTAAAACCAATGATAAATTCTTATGCTAAACTTTACTTTTACTGAGCGTGCAAAATCCATCTCCCTTTGGCTAAACCACCCTCCCGCAATATTTAAAATGCAACACAATCGATGGCGCTGTAAGAGGCGGGCCCATGCAGCTTGTCATGCAATGAAATTTACTGCAGTTTGCAGTCGTCTTGACAATTTCTGCATCTAGCCTTGCTTTGAACCACGCAAAATATTTTTATTTTAGAAACAACAAAACAAAAAATATAAAGCAGAAACAAACTAACAACAAACTTAAAACAGCGGAATGTTACGTATAGCCTGTTGATTCCACTTGGTGACAACATCTGTGCTAATGAGCTTCTTATCCTTACCACATCCCTACCCTTCCGTTCATGTTGACCACCCGCTTTGCGGGAATGTCAAATAACGTGCATTTTCTTTTTCCTTAAATATTTATTTGTGTTATTACAAAATCAGTTGTCGTTAACAGCTTTTTTTTATATGAATCTTTGCAATTTTATTTAAAAAAAATCGCAGCATAACTTAAAGGTTATTTGTCCCTAATTTGTGTTCGACTATAGATAACCAAGTACAAGACCCATAGTGTTTAAATGTGTTAAAATTAAGAATAAACAATGAGTCTGCGCTTAAACAATAGTTCAATGTAGTAAATGCAATAAATTTTGGAGCAGCGGAGACATTCTGCCCTGATTTGGAAAAGGAGAAATTGAATTGAATTTTTATTGACGACGCCCAAGGTTGCTGCGTCAAGTTAAAAGATTCCTCAAAAACAAGTCGACGAAGTTTTTTTTGAATGAGTATCAGATTCCAGCAAAACAATACGTTTTTCAAATATAGTGTGAAATGAAGTTTTGCACTAACAAGAAGTTCAATGCTATGCAATGTTAAGACTTTTTGTAATTTAGACGTGCTCCATTTTTATGTATCTTAGAAAACCAAGTTGTATGTTTATTTGTTTCCTTGATCACTCCTTGCAAAAGTAAAAAGGAGATATCAATAGTTCATTTTTACTGTGTAAAATAAATTAATAAAACCTACAGTGTGCAACATATATTTGTTAAACTCTGCATTTCTTTCAACCGAAAAGTATTACCTTAACCTTAGTAACATTATAGAAGTAAATACTGAAATATGTAACCGAATGAACCGTTTTTTTAATTGATAATTTGTAAAACTTGAACCGTTTTAGAAAACTGTTAACACATTGTACCATTGTAAATGGGTGGATGCCCTAAATTAACTCTCAAAGAAAAAGTTTAACACAATTCGGCGCAATTTGGGAACGGTTGCGAACCCATTAAACTTTTGCGTAAAGGTATGTAAACCAAAAGAAAGTTATTGTGATGGTGATATAAATTAGGCATCCTTAATTTCTTTAGTTTTTAAATAAAAATTTCTAAAAGCATATTTAAAACCGAAACCAGGGCTTATTTTTCTGTCCGCGGGACAAATACGGTTATGCGCATTACAAGGTGACCTGCAGCTTCAAGATGCTAATAATTTTTCCCTCAAAAATGTATATTTTTTAATTTTTCAAAACTGTACAATCTGTTAACAACTTTCTAAAACGGTTCATGTTTACAAGTTAACAATTTGAAATTTGTTTGCTCGGTAACATATTTCAGTATTTACTCCTCTGATGTTAGTAAGGTTAAGGTAATACTTCTCGGTTGAAAGAATGCAGAGGTTAGCAAATAAATATACGTTACACACTGTAGGTATTATTAATTTATTTACACAATAAGATAAACCGTTTTCTCCATTTTACTTTCGCAAGGAATGATCAAGCTAACAACATAAACTGTTTGATTTTCTAAGATGTCTAAAAAATGCAGCATGTCTAGATTAGGAAAGTTCTTAACAATGCATTGCCTTGAGTTAATTGCTCGTGCAAAACTTCTTTCACACTATATTTTAAAAACGTAATTGTTTTTTTTGGAATATCAAACTCATTCAAAAAGAATTCGTCGACTTGTTTTTGAGGAATCCCTTATCTTGACGCAGCAATCTTGGGTTTCGTCACAAAAAAAAATCAATTCGATTTTTATTTTTTTGAAATCAGGGCAGAATGTCTCCGCTGCTTCAGAATTAATTGCATTGCATCTACACTGTACGATTCTTTAAGCAGACTTATTATTTATTCTTTATTACAAGTCACCGTAGTAAGTGCCTTAATCTTTAAGCGTTCGTCCGTCTTTAAAAAAAAACGTATTTTAAAACTACCATTGCATTTGCATTCCGAAGCACTTCGATTGCACTTCAACACCAAAACCAGCTCCATAGATTGAACCTGATAGTAATACTTAAAACAAAACTCCCCCAGACCCCAGAGTCACGCGAATTTGACTCTGGTTGACCTCCAAATGGCCCCTTATACCGGGAAATTGTGTTTTCCGTGTTTTTGATTTTATATGACATACTTACAAAAACATTGCTCTTGTAATTGATTATGTTAGTCCTATTGTTTAAACCTACTGGAGACGAAAAACACATAAGTTACAGTGAGAATTTTTTTTATAAAAAAAAATGTAAAGTTCATTTGAAAGCGTTTGTTGTGTAGTCAGTTGGCTTAAAAATAGTGCAAGGTAGATGGTATAGCTGCGGAGACTTTCTGTCCTGCTTTGAAAAATTAAAAAAATGAATTGAATTTTGCCAGTTTGCGATATTGGTGATGACGTCGACGGTGGCTGCGTCACATTGAAGTATTTCTCAAAAACACGTTGACGAATTTTTTTGGACTGAATTTTAGATTCCAAAAAATAATACGTTTTGGAAATATAATGTGAAAATATATTCTGCACTAACAAGAAACTCAAAACAATGTTAAGGGTTTTCTTAGTTTAGCTATGGTGCATTATGCTCTCAAGAATTGATCAAAATGGGACAGTTTTTATAAATTGCAACAATCCAATTTGCTTTGGGCCTCTTTATTTGACCTGGCGTGCTTCCATCACAAAACAGCAATAACGTTTTAATCATAATTTTTTTTATAGATTCTAAGATTCCCGTGGCTGTCCTTGCTTCCAAAAAGTGACTCTCCTGTGCGGGGAGGTTTTGGTTGATTTTGGCGTCTTACTAGGTGTGAAGAGGGCTGGATGCCTTTATTTTTAAACCTTGATCAAGTGCTCATTCTTTAAATAATTTCTTAAATATTTTTTGTGTCTCCAAATATAAAAAATTAAAGTCATTTTAACTCTAAAATTATCAGTGTCTAAAAGGACGATTACGAGTGATTATTCACCTCCATGAAATAGGTCAAGATACATTTGCAGGCGGATTAGAGCCTATTAGGGTCAGATAAATTCATGAAATTGAAAAAGTAGTATAGTTGTGTTTTAGTAAGCGTTTTCATTTGTCGATTAAGAAAAATTTATCGGGTGACACTTACAGCTACTACCGCACAGTTGCTGGCTGTCCGTAAAATTTTAGGGTTTGTTTCAAAAGTATTTGATTTCGCGACTTCAAAAGCGCACACCCGGAGAAGTTATACTGGCGAGTACCCACACGAAAAGCTAATATCGTCACGGGCACTTTACCGAATTATATGAGAAAAATTGTTCGAAACACAAATACCTTTGACATTGCAAACGAAATCGATTGAATTGCTTTAGGCGAAAAAGTGACCAAGTTTCTGTCGGTTCCCTTAAAAGTTTAAAAAAGATGTCAAAAAGTTGTCCAAGTTGGCCTTCTGGTTTAGAGCTTCTGTCTCTTTCCACTAGCCAGTCTGAGACCGGGGAGTTCAAATCCCGTGATCAGCCACAATTCGCTATTGAACTTCCCCTCAAGAAAATGCTTTGCCGCTGAGTTTGTTTCTCTGTGATTAGCAAATATACGCTCAGAGGATATGGAAATTTTACGATAGGTTCCAAAAGAGCCTTGTGAAAAATCAAAAGACGATCCTCATTTACATGTTAATTAATGTTAATAAGTCCTTTCCTCCACATCCCTATCCACTCCCTAAAATGTTGACCAGCCGCTTTGCTTGAATGCCCAATAACGCTTTTATCTTTGATATCAAATGCTCTAAGTAAATATAGGTTTGGCGATTCAATGAGAAGTTACTCCAAAATTTTTTTGATTTTAAGCATTTGTGATTACACTAATACACTAGTTGCATGAAAGTCTCATCTTAAAGTGAGTGAAAATATTTTTACAATTATTTATGAAATTGTTGGCAAATTATTATTTCAAAAATTTCAAATGGTCCAAAATCCTTATTTAACTTAGCTTCATAGTGGCGAATTTAGGTAACTTCCAAATATATTTAGTTATAGAACGTATTAAAACTTGGAAGTTACTTTTGAAACAAGCCCTACAGTCTTACGGTCAGCAAACGACTGTGGGTTAGGCCAACCCGGTAAGATAATGCAAATATTGCAATGATGAACTGGCGTCAATTCACGCGTAGTAACACAATGAAAGAGAGTTTTTTTTTCAAAACGTATAAATTACCGTGGTTTGAGTTTAGTAGCTTCACAGTTGCCCTGGAAATTTTGAAAGAAATTGAAGCACTACGATTCGGTGAGTATAATATTTCCTCTTGCTTTTAGCAACCTACCACAAATTGCTCTGGAAGAGAATTCAGTAGAAAGTCATCCAAAATCCCAATCCAATCCCTATCTGCTCAAATCAGTTTTGATTTGACTACGATTTGCGCGTGTCTATGTACGGAGAGTTTTACTCTTTGCTGAAACTCCCTAATGAATCCTGAGAATGTCCTGCTTCATTCGTTTTCAAAACTATTCTCAAAACCACCTGTGCAACACCGTGACAGGGAGAGTAACATGGGTTCGATACCGAACTTATTTTTTTTTCTTTTTTTTTATAGTTTGGTTGATCAGGCTTAGGTTAGTGATAGTAGCCCAGTTTTGCTTCATGCAGGTCGTAGGATTATGTTACAACTTTTTTAGTTCTCCTTTCAGGCGGAACTAAGAACACCTTAGACGGGGACTAAGCTTGGGCCTAACCGCGTAGCTTTAAAATAATAATTTAGGATAATAATACAATTTAAAATTTGATTTCCTTTTACATTTAACTTTTTTGCTTAGATTGATATAGCATAAAAGCTAATAAATCTGCTCCCAGTTACCTGAAGTATAACCTTACCTAAACAGAAACTTTGATTAAATTTCTATGTATTCCTTCTAGGAAAAATGAGCCCTTTAATTGCGTTCTTGATTATTGTGGCCTCAGCAGTGGAAGCTTCTGCAATGTTGAGCGATAGTGAAGTAAGTGCACTGTGCGGTATCTTACAGAAACGATTTTCGGGAATTGGCGATATGATACTTCCGGGCGATAACGTAAGACTCACTGGTTTTCAGCGTTACTACCCAATTATTCAACAACAGGATAAAACTGAGTTTGGATATTTTTTTTTATAATTTTGAGTATATCTATAGGCACTTTTTGACAGGTATAAGGATATTTATGAATTGTTTAGCAATTATGCTGTAGATTGAGGAATAACCTACAATTCGTAACTTTTTTTGTTATTCAGGTTCAGACTATTGCGGAGGAAGAAGCCCGCAAGTGCGTCGCGATGAATAGTGGCATCGATCAAATCCGTCAAATGGCGGACGAAGTGTTCCTTCTAACACCGACCATGAATCTTACAACGGAGTTAACCCTGGAAAGTGCCTTTCAGGAGTGTGTTAATAAGGCTACGGACGACTCCGTAAGTAACGTGTAGATTATTATATAAGATTTAAAATAGCCACTGCTGTGTGCTTCTAACACCCTCAACAAAGTAGCGGATGACCCTTAACTAGATATTTAGAAAAATCTTACTTTTCGCGTTCTCTACATTCCGACAAACTTCCACTTCATAGAAATATAGAGGAGGTGTGTCATAGGGTGTATTGGGACACTTTGGGAGGCCATTTGGGCCACTTTCCAATTAAGGAACTTACACGACAACTTTGTAAGGGGTAGGAGAGGGCGGTTTAGGTGTTAGTAACTTAGCGACAATTCTAAAAGTGCATCTTGTTTTTAGTTTGTAGGTGTTACGCATGTTGGCATTTCAATGGTTATTTTCGACCCGCAAAATTTTCAACCGGTTCGCGAAGACACAGTGCTACAAAAGGAGACAATAGTACAATTTCTAATAATTCTGGTTAAGGGTATGTTTTTCACGTAAACACCCTATGAGTATGACCCCTGAGTATTATTTTAATCCGCTCTCAAAACCTTATATTTAAAAAATATGAGTTTTTTGTTTTCCTGGGTTTGCGAGAAAAGATAAAATGGTCAATTTTTTTTAAAAGGTTATACGTTACAACTGAATGCCAAACTAGGTCCGGCATGCGGTAGCTGTATCTTAAAACATTTCTAGGTCTCCACCATTTTAAACCCAAACTTTTTTTTGATGTCTCTCAACCCAGAAAAACTTAAAATTCAGTTTTTGAGAGTGGGTCAAAAATATATATATTTATGCTCTTGGGTCATTTCACAAAAAATGAAAAAAATTGGTACTGACTCGCTAATTTTTTTTTTTTAATAATTGAGTAAAATGGCAAACGTTATAATTATAAATTGACTTAGCCCCGAACAAATATTTTGGCGTGTTGGAGCAAGAAGAACCAGGTCTACCTACGCTTATTAGTAAGTATAAGTTACCTTTTATTTTATTTGTAATGTGTTTTTTGTTCATGTTTGTATTTGTATCTACCAGGTTAGGTTTAGGTTACCTTTAAATAATCAGTTTACACGTAACAAATTTAAGTAACTATTACCTATTTGGTCAATATCAGTAACAACCTCTCTACCATTTCTGTTTTTATTTTGTTACTATACCACTGTTTTGTAACGCTAAAATAGTAAAACTGGTATTAAAGTTTCGGTAACTTACACCTGCGCGTGGGAAAAAATTTGTTTACTCGGATAATTTTTAACATACCGTAGTATGACGCTAACAATTGTTATTTAGCGGTGAAATTTCATGCTGTTAAACATGAGATGATCAACTGATCTCAATGTAAATGTTCAGTTTATATCTTTCAACGGGTATATATGGAATATGTACAATATTGTACACATATTGGCCTTGTTTCGACCTCCGTAACTACCCTTGCTTTGTAATCAAAAATGATTACTGTGCACAAAATAAAGGATAACTTGAAACAACACAAATTTCAAATCCCTTTTCATGGGAGTTGATTTTCAAAGTAAACATTGAAATTTAGCTTAGCTTCAAAGTGAAGTTGTTTCATGCACGCCCGCACTGTCTTCCAATGTGACATAAAACTACACTACTAGAGAGAAAATTGTGGCGTATAAATAAGTAATTAAATAATAGATGTCAGGCAGAGGGTGTTGGATCAGCACAACAAGAAACGTGTCCATCATCGATCGGGACAGCTCATATTGGACTCAGACGTAAGGCAAATTTGACATAAAAGTTAGATATGTTAAAGACAAAATATCGCCAGATCAATCTCCACCTCAAACTCCTCTACGATGTTTGAAGGCTTGTTTTAAACTTCAGAAATTTGTCTCATTAGTAGATTCCAAATTCTAACAGGATTAATTAATAGTAGAATGTAATATATTAGTATAAAAGTTATTTTAATTCGGGGGAGGTTTTAAAAAAGTAACCCTAAAAACTTATAATTCAGCAAATGACCCCGTCCAGATTTGTTCTTTCGAAATATCTACTCTGTCCCAAGACGAGCTTGGTTAGTCATATAATTCAATATGTCCGTTAACATATACAAATACTATGTGTGCTTTACAAGTACTATAGTGCTTTGTAGGCACTGACTGCAGTTCTATAAATAATTCTAACAGTACAATATGTACTTTACAGTTGAACCACTTGGCTCAAGAGTATGCAAAAACCTTAGCAACTGGAGATAAACTTGATCATAGTACCCCTGCGATTAATCGTGTACATGGAGAGAACCTCGCCCACTCTGTGGCTCTGACCAAGCCTGCCATGAGTATAGGAGATGCCGACTTTGCTTGTGAAGACTGGTAATCCACAGTAGAAATAATAATTAATTACATTTTGAATTGACGGGTACGACGTTAGAACGCCGTTCGGCTAATTGTATCTGTATAACAATAGGTACAACAACAAAAAGAAGTACAATTACAACGCGCCCGATGTTGATGAAATGGAGATATGGGGGTCATTTACCAGCATTGTTTGGAAGGGAGCGACTTGCATGGGCCTAGGAGTTGCCTATAACACATTTCGAACAAACACGGGCCTCAAAGTGCACGTGACCTGGGTAGTTGCCAAGTACCTGGAAACCCCAAACGACCTCCGCAGGATGACGGAAAACGTTTTGCGGCCAAATAGTGCATAAGTTTCTCCAAATCAATTGCATTTTGTTCTAAAAAAAACATTTTTTGCACTATGGTGAAATCAATTGAAACATACCTTTGAATTTTTTTTGTTGCAAAATTCTTTTATTTCTGCCTCTTATTTTTAAAATTAAATTATCTCTGTGTAAATTGGTTGCTTATGAAGAAAATAGACTTACACTACATATTTATTTGTTCTTAAAACCAACACAACATTTGACTATTTTGTACTTTAAGTTCCCTTTCTAAATAATTGCTCAAAGAACGTAGAAAGGTCTTTTTGCTGGATAGTGGCGGAAATCATTGCCTACTACTTAAATGTTTTCAAGTTAAAAACCATCTTCGATGAGTTTCCATAAAATGCTATCAAGATTTTGAAATATCAAAACAGTTTATTAAGTAGCAAAAGCTACTTTATGTTTTCGTCTGTTCCATCCGTCCGTCCCAAACTTCAACACCGAGTGGGGGTCCACGGGAAATGACCCCTAGAGGGTTCCAAATGCCCAAACCTGTCAACAATTTTGGCTACGAGACATATTTGACTATGCATCATGGACACATCCAATGTGGCTAATAGGTTTTTTTTTCGACTTATATGAAAGAATGTTCCACCGTAAAAAAACGTTACTCTTGGCAATTTGAATTGACACAAAAGCTTACACTAAATAATTATCATAAAAAATATTAGGCGAAACCAATTAAAGATTATGCTTTGAGATCTTAAAACTAAACCAGATGTAATATTGACAAACATATTTTGAAAAATTAGGGATATTACTCTAATAATACAAAAAATTATATAATTTCCTAAACAAAAACTAAAGTGTGTCTGCTAACTTAAAGGAAGATTTAAACTAACCTTCAAATTTCCCATAAGTTCAACATGGGAAGATATATTACTACTATAAACTGAGATAGTTGTTGCAAGTTCCAACGCTGGAGTAGTACTGACATGGTATAAAGAAATGTTTATGCCGTTTTGGATTGGTCCATTGTCACGAGGGACGTGTGGTCACGGGTTTCGGAACTACATTTTGGTTGCCCCTAACAATCTTGTACAGAATTAGGTCTCGATGTCAGACTGCATGACTTACATAAAACTGGTACAGGGAGTGTCGTCAACAATGTACCACCGGTACGTCCCTGTTCCTCATTGACTACGATTAATGAATAATTTAAAATGGTGGATCAGCATAGTTAATAGTATAAGTCATTGATTGTCCATTATGATGTGAGGTATTAGTGAAGTTGGCGACCAGTAGTCCAAATCAAATGCAGAGATCAAATGTAATATAGGTCACCGATACATTTTTTTTCATAAAATCTTTGAGAGACTTTAGAACTTTTTTAGAACTTAATTTGCGTTTTTTACATCTTTTTCTCAGATTTTCTGAATAGATGACATTTTTGGCTCCAAAACTACCTAAATTTGCAAAATTTTCAACTCATTTTTATCAAGTTGAAATTTTTTTTTAAAGGTTGATACAAGACAAAATTTACTCAAATACTACTAAAGTAATAGTACTAAAACCGTCTACAAGCACAAACATAAAATTAAACAAGGCATACTGGCAACAGCAAACCCAACAATGTTAAGACACGTATACAACAAAATGTAGAAAAGGAAGACCAAAAATTTTAATAACTAAATTCAAATACATGGGTTGTCCCACGGCCCGAAGTCCGGAGGGTTAGGAGCCTTGTCCTAGCTTGATTATGTGCCGAGATCGAATTTCGGTGAGAGCACAGAACACAGTAAAGAAAGTGGTGTTGTGAGAGTGTTGAGTAGAAGCGTAGAAAGTTTCGGTCGTGGAGGGTGAAGATGGGTGGTATGCGTAAGGCGGTGCTCAGCCTCTGCCTAAGGAAAGGGCTCCTCGGTGGCACACTCACTGGCACAAGCGGAAGCATGTTGACCAAGCCATATGCAAATGTCAAAGAGCAATAAAAAAAATACATGTCTTGTATCAGTTAGAAAGGATGTAGCCAATTTCCTTCTCTGTGTATCACCAAACAACAAACACGGACAAATGTGAACGAAAATTGGCAAAATTTGTCTCAATAACTTTTAAATTCAATTTGACCTTTCAAATGTCCTTTGCGACGTCTAGTAAAAATTTTATAGGAGTATTTTGGAGTTAGTTGGATATAATTGCAGAATTTTAAGAACAGTTTTTACCCGTTTTTAGAACTTATTTGAGCTATTTTTGACCGATTTTTAAGATCTTAAGACCCGATTTTGTAGGAGTATGCTCATAACATTCACTTTAGACAAATTATAAGTACATTAGGGTTACCCAACTTACAATGGGGAAATAGAGTTTGATAAGTAATGGTTTAGCCCAACTACTACATCTTATCCGCATTACCACGCGCTAGTTCTATTCTCTGCAGCACCAATTCTGCGTCCCTAGTACACAGTACATTGGGTCGGGGTTTATCAGGCATAAAACTCCAAACTGATGGTCCCTGGCTGATATCGCCTCATAGATAACACTTGTCTGCTTCGGTACCGGCGCACTAAACTTGGTTGTGACTTTGCTGCGATAATCTTTCGCCAGTTACTAAAATATGAAAAATATAATAAACTAATAATTTTAAAACAAATGGTGTTGGCGGTAACTGCAATTATTGCTCAAATATAATTTTTGGGTCAAATAACTAAGCACAGTCGGGGGAAACGGACGGATGCGTAGATCAAAATGCGGAGTCGTAAAAGCGGAGGTCTAAAACCGTAGTTGCCCAAAAGCGTAGTGACCAAAAGCGTAGTTGCCCAAAAGCGTAGAAGCAAAAAGCGTAATGACCAAGAACGTCCGAATTAACAATATTAATAAAAGCGCGCTGCGGCGCACTAAAACTACTCTGTTGAAAAAAATTAAATTTAAATTGGTATCGGGGCTCTAATAAGAGATTTACAGTAGAAATGGTCAAATAGGAATTGTGCCCCTAGTAAACAGTTTTACAGTATAAACGGTATGTCATGAAATAGGTGCCGAGCCTTTAATAT